>JAGGAQ010000446.1:0-16483 GCA_017657225.1 Termitomyces sp. T69sscA | reverse complement strand
CCTTGGATAATGTTTGAACAGGAGGGACGCAAAGTTCCGGGGATTTCCTAAAAAGGAAATGACCTCCGGAGATCTCCGGGGTCTAGAATGAGTCCCAGAGGTCTAGGGCAAGTCCCGGGGGTCCCGGGGGTGGTGTAGGATGTGCCCAAGAATGGAAATCGAATGGAAGTCCCCTGACACTCTGGGCCTCTTGCTGGGCCCTGCATTCAGAGGTGAGGAGGCCCGCTGCTTGCCCTAAGTGACCGCCAATGGCTGCTGCCTCCTATGCGGTGGGCCCACCCTGATAAGAGGGGCTGGGGCTGACTCCTCCTCCTCACTCTTGCTCAACTCCTCCCCTGACCCAGACCAGCCCCCCTCACCCTTCCTGGAACACAAAGCCTCCTCCCTACCTATTATCACCACCGCCACCTGTGACCTAGAACCCCCCTTCATCTGCTCCAGCACCCACTCCAGTGCCCACCCCTGCTCAGCTGCTATGCACAATGCCTACCACAGTCACAACACAGAGCATCTCTTGTGCTTGGACCAGCATGAGAGACACACAGACAAGTCCTGGTGGGCCCCGTCCACTAGCGCCTTGAACTCACAAACCATCCCACAGCAGGCACAGAACAGAAACTACAATCCATCAGGACAGGTGGATGAAAAGGTAGGAAGTACTCACCAGGCCCATGATGGTGACACCAGGCCAACATTGGTGGGCTCTGAGGATGACCCACCACTACAGCAAACTGGTCAGGTGTGACATGTGCTTGGGCCACCCAATGAGCTGATGGCACCAATTTCAGGTTCTGCTAACCATGGGAGCTCAGTCCACTGGGCAAATACCTTATGTGGTGTGCATGATGTCCACAGACATAGCATACTGGCAAGAGCGTGAGGCATAGGAGACCAAAGCAGGGCCAGGGCATGAGCATGGGGTTACCAGTAACGCCAGAAGGGAGGGTGAGTGCTGAAAGGAATGGAGGATGAGTGCTGGGGGTAGGCGTGAGTCCCAAGGAGGCAAGAGAATGGTGCGCAAGTGAGTCTCTGGGATTAATGGGTAAGGATTTGGGCAAGCATGGGGACTTAGCGAGTCCTGGGGATGGAAGCGAGAGAAGCGGAGATCAAGCAAGCTGAAAGGGGAAAGAGCCAAGATAAGATAAAGGAAAGTGAAAATAGAACAAGTCAGAACTTGAAGCAGGAGACGAAAGAGACAAGGAGAACTTAGAGGTCAGAAAAGAGAGAGAGAGTAAAGCAGGGATGGAATTAGAGTAAGAGACAAGTAGAGACAACAAATAGGAGGAGATATAAGACAAGTACAATAATAGATAGAGCAGAGTTGAAAAAAAAGAGACCAGAACACACGAGACAGAGACAAAACATGAGGAAACAATACAAGAGGTATGGCAATATCAAGACTAGAGTACTACTTACTACTCTACAACTTATATATGGTGTGGTAGGTAAGCCCCAGGGCTCAGGCCTGGGTCCTGGTGGCGAGTTGCAGCGCCAGGGCTCAGGGTGAGACTCAGGGATCATGCAAGTCAGCGGTGGAGGCTGAGACATGTTGCATGGCATGGAAGGTCTTGTTCTGGAAGCACAGAGACCTGTAGCAGTGAGGCAGTGAGTATGAGTGGTCAGAGAGGGAGCAGAGTGAGCTGATGACTGCGACAATGGACCAGGACTAAGCTTGATGGGATTGGGATGTGGCGCTAGCGGCAGTGAGGGAGCAGGAGGCAGAGTTGACGGCATTGAGGGCCCAGGTGGCAGAGCTGGAGTTGAGGGTGGTGAGGGAGATGCCAGGAGAGAGGCAGGCAGTGGGGGTGGCATGGGCAGCTGAGCGAGAGGCAGTTCAGCGGCAAGATTGGGCATTGCTGGAGGCGGCGTCATCTTATGAGAGGGTTCTGTGTAAGTGGCCTGCCTGTCATTTACCTCCTTGACTAACCTTTGACATAGGTTGGGCCCAGGAGCATCGATTGCTTCTGGACGGCGCATCAGCAGTCCAGGTGTTGCTCTGGGAGGGTGTGGGCTGGATGCCCTTTAATCTGCCTACAGAGCTGGACATTGGTCTGGCTCAGCTAGACTTACTGCTGGCGGAGCACCAGCAGCGCAATGCAATTGCTCCCAGGTTGTGGCTGGACATGGTGGTTGATACAGGGGAGTGGTTGCCATTGCAGGAGGACCATCCCTGATGGAACCAGAGGTGGAGGTTACGCCCACTAATGCCATCTGTGAGTGCTAGTCCCAGAGGTCCCAGGGCTTGTTGGGGTACTGCCGATGGAAGTCCCAAAGCTTGGCAGGGGCACCGGCAAGGTTCTTCCAGGGTTCCCAGGTGTTGTCTTTGGGTCTATAACCTTTCCAGCAAATGAGGTAGTGGGGGCAGCTGCAAACAAGTTGGAAGTTGAGGATGTGGTCAATCACATAGTGATATTTGTCTCTTTGACTTTGACAGGCAGTCGTCAGCTGGGTTGCTGTCTGAGGAAGGGGTCTGGGGAGTATTTTTTGAGGAGGCAAACGTGAAAGACCAGGTGCAGCTCCTTGAGTCCTGGGGGTAGATCAAGCTTGTAGGCGTGGGTTGAGACCTTCCAGAGGACCTTGAAGAGGCCGAGGCATTTGTGATCAAGCTTGATTGAGAGTCACCAAGTCTTCAAGTTGCGCCAGTCAAGCCAGATGAGAGTATTGGGGGTCCAGTCAGGAGTTGCTTCATGGCAGGTGTCAGTGTGCTTGGTGTATGCTTTATTGGCAATGTCGATTTTGTCCTGGAGGAATTGGTGGAGTGAGAGGTCTTGGGCAACTTTGTGGGCTATGTGGGAGGAGATGTCTCTAAGAGAGAAGGTGAGCTGGGGGTTGTAATCTTTATTAGCGTAGAAAGGTGACACTCCAGTGGCAGAATGAGGGGTGTTGTTGTAGGTGAACTCCACCAGGGGCAGTTCCACATGCTAGTCATTCTGTAAGTAGTTGATGTAGAGGTGGAGGTACTGTTCCAGGTTCTGGTTTACTCATTTGGTCTGGCCATTGGTCTCCAGGTGATAAGCAGTGGAGAGGTTAGTTTTAATTCTGAGTGCTTTACACAGAGACTGCCAAAACCAGGAGACAAATAGGGGGCCACAATCGGATACAATGTCATCCAGGAGTCCGTGCTTGGAGAATATGTGTTTGAGGAATAGTTTGGCGAACTCCAGGGCATTGTCGGTAGTGCGGCAGGGGATGAAGACTGCTTGTTTGGTGAGGCAGCAGACAACAATGAGGATGGCGTCAAAGCCCTCTGACTCAGGAAGCTCAACAATATGGTCCATTGAGATAGAGGACCAGGGGCGGTGACCAATGGGGAGCAGTTTGAGAAGACCATGCATGGCTTGCAAGCCTGGACATACCAAGTGACCATCCTTCTTCATACCTGGCCAAAAATAAGTCTGAGAGATGAGCTGAAGGGTTTTACAAATCCCAGAGTGTCTGCAAAGCTTGTGGTTGTGGTGTTGATGGAGGATGTCCAGGCAAACTTTCTTGTGGTCCAGGGCATAGATCTGTCCATGGTAGAGAAGGAGTCAGTCGTTGGGGGAGAGGGTGAAAGGGCGGTCGTTGTTGGAGCCGTCAGCGGAGGTGTTTTGAGGGTCATGCTGAGTGGAGAAGGTGTCCTGGGAGGCATTACAAATTTGGTGTAGGATACCTTCTTTGTTCATAATCAGCATGGCATGAAGATGTTCATGTGGGATTACCACTCAATAGTTAAAGGTGTTGCGCTCTGCTTCAAACAACGTTTTAGGGTACATGTCCAGTCTCCAGGTGAGGGCATCAGGCTTGGCACCAAGTCAGCTGGGGCAGTAGTGGATGGTGAAGTCATACTTGGAGAGGATTTCTGACCAGTGGGCTTGGTAGCGGCTGAGTTGCTTCGTTGTGGTGAAGTACTGAAGGTTGTTGTAATCCAAGTAGACTTGAATTTGATGCAGAGCACCTTTGAAGTAGGCCCATCACTGCTTGAAGGCTTCGACAATAGTGAGGAGCTCTTTGTCATAGATGTCATAGTTAAGCTCCGCAGGGATCATCCAGTGAGTGTAGAAGGCAATGGGCCAGAGCTTGTTTCTGCTGGAGTCCATCTGCAAGAGTATACCAGCGATGGCATAGTCGGAGGCATCACATTCAAGAACAATAGGGAGGGAGGGGTTGAAGTGGCAGAGGATGGGGGTGGAGGTGAAGGCTTCCTTGAGAAGGGTGAATACACTCTGGCACTTGCTGTTCCAGTTCCATCTGATAATCGAGTCATCGGGATTGTGTTTATAAGCATAAACCCACCAAACACCTATGGCTTTCCTCCCTTTTGGCAGATCGACCAATGTGAAAACACCCTGTTCCCTCAAGCTCGAGACCTCTCTTTCCATTGCCGCCTTCCAAACATCCACATCCGATCTTCTCATTGCCTCATGATAATTTTCTGGTGCTTTATCCAGTCATATTTGTTAGAATTCCAGATACGTATCCCAAGTTGTCACTAAGAACAATAGTAAGTACTATTCCTCGGTCCAAAATAAGTGACTGAGTGGTCTATACCTAAGAACAATAGTAAGTATTATTCTAAGGTGCCATCAGTAAAACTGTATCTGAAGTATGAGTAAGGACGACATACCCTCAGTCCAAGATAAGTGACTGAGGGTTCTGTCTACTATGAGTGTAATATATATATGTATGTGAGACAATGGAGGCCACAGCATAACTGGCCGGTATGGAGTGTATAATGGGATGGTGGCCCTGGTCAGCAACCCTGGAGTGACTGTGTGATATGTGAAATAGTCCAACAATATTCCTTCAGTTTGCGGCACAGTAGTGGATCTGAACCATATAAAGCAAAAGCTTTATATTCCATAATGCTTGGTTCTTCAAGGCTTGCACTACTTTTGTTCATTGAATCTCCAAACCCTAATTCTGCTAACAACAAATCTAAGTCTTGAATTGCAGCCAGACTTTTATGAGGTTCGGATCGTATCACTCTGTTTGCCCAAAGATTTGTCAACCGTTCATTCCTCAGTGTGATCTCCTCCATATAGGCTTGGCCCGCTGCCATGCATTTTATATTCCTTTGTGGTCAAGTTGTTTTAGTTGAATGGATGTTATCAGAAGTGATTGAGTTAGTACTTCTCCTTGATTCACTCCTCTACACTTCAATCTGCCTCTTGCACCACCCTCTAGGACCCCTGGGGCTCATTCTAGACCTTTGAGGATCTCCAGAGATGTCTGGAGGTCATTTCCTTCTTGGAAAACCTCCAGAACTTCTTGCATCTTCTATTCAAGCATTGTCCAAGGTTAAGATTAGCTCCAGTCATCTATACAGTTGTTCTCATGCCTTTACCACCTGCTGATGCACCACACCAGGCAGCAGACATTGTTAAACTTGTTCTCTTTGGATTCCCCTCTACCAGGTGATTAGTTACCATTGTATTGTCAATTATCACTCTTAATATACTATGAATTCCCCTCTGCCAGTTGTGTGACTGAGCTGCAACTCTCAAAGATCACCCTTACAGCTTTCAAAGCAACACTCTTTCCTTTGAGAGCTTCCTTTATATCACACAATCACTGCCAACATCCATGCTAGCCTTGCATAATTCCCAAACCATGCTTGGAGCTTCAGCATTGTGACTCATCACTGGAGCACAAGCCTATAGGCTGGAGCCTACCTACCACCAGTATATAAATCATAGCATAGCACTTGGTACAATAGTCTTAATATTGCTGCTATCATTGTTTACACACTTGGTCACAGTTTCTATGATTTTGTTATGTCTGTCTTTTTTTGTCTCAATTATCTTCATTTTTTTTTTGCACTGGCCTTGTATTGTCTCATCTGCTCTTGTCTCTACTTGTCTTGTACTCACTGGGTGCAGGGAACAATGTTGTCTGGCAAAACAATGTAAAAATATGGTAAAATAATCTGATTGGTTTCAAATTTTTATTTGAATGTTTTTGGCAAAACAATATAAAAAATATTGTAACCAAACTATATTGAATTGTCACTCCCTGTCACTATCTGATCACGTGATGACCGCATTTGCGCATGAGCCCTATCTTACCATTGAAATACCATTTTAAGTTTGGTTACAATATTTTTTATATTGTTTTGCCAAAAACATTCAAATAAAAATTTGAAACCAATCGGATTATTTTTACCATATTTTTACATTGTTTTGCCAGACAACATTGTTCCCTGCACCCAGTGACTCTGCTCAATTCCATTTCTTTTTGACCTTCTTACCTTGACTCATTTTTTTAAGTCTCTTTCCAGCTTATCTTTCTCTTGCCTCAGTTCTGACTCTTTTGCTTCCATTCTTCCTTTATCTCTTTCTTCAACTCTTTCTTTTCTTGGCTCAGCTAATCTACATGCCCTTCATCTCTAACCCTGGGACTTGTTTGTCTCCACTACTCACCCTGTATCATTGCCTTCCACCTCCAGAACTTGCTTATAGCTCTGGTGCTCATTCCTTGCCACCTCACACACCCCTGGCACTCATTCCACACACCATCCCCAAACACCAACCAATGCAACTCTGGCTTCAACCACTTCATGGCCAATTTTAACATCTGGCCCTAAAAATTATCATTCCTTACTGGTTACACTCCCCTCCTTTCTATTTACTTAGTCTTGCCTGGAGGGCATATGTGAGGGTTCTTTGTTACATGTGACACAATCCAGTGTCCAGTCCTTTCTTTTATTTCCCTAAACAAAGACAGTTTCTTACATAATCTAGAAAACCACATATATAAAGTGGCATCTACACCATGTAGGGTAGACTCTCCAAATATCAGGACTTACTCCAGTTCTATTCATGAGAACCATCTCTTGTGTGATGTAACACCTAGCTTCAACTGCAGCCTCACATTACAGCACCCCTTGTTTGGACTCTAGACTTCAACTTTTCATCTGTGCTTGCTGAAATCATGCAAACATCCCCACTATACAACTTTTCTCTTCAATCTTACTTGAGCATATTGATAAGTACTTGCTGCCTGCCTGTAGTCCTTATCCAACAAATGTGCCACTTGATAGTTGATTCAATAGCTGATCCCTTTCCTCTTCTGTGCATGAAACCTCCTCAAGGTCTCATCTCCCACGCAACACAGTCAAGGTCCCAGTATTTTTTAACTCCTCATGTTTTGCCTGATCACACTGTATTGTAAACAGCATGTTTTGTCAGAAAATGCCACCTGCCAGAAAGATGATAATCAATAATCCCTACTGATGAGCTAGGTCTGAATGAGAACAAAACAATGTGTGTTCTTGAAAATAACATGATTCACTCAGTTCACACAAGTGACCAAGGAGCAACAAACCAGTTACTGAAAGAACTGAAATCAACACTGCCTGCTTGGATCTGCCGTTAGTGCCCAGAAGCACATCCTTTTATATGATGAACAACATGCTGGTTGAAATACACAATAGATGCCTCTACAATTTTAACATGGCTGAAAGTTCTTGGTCAAGTCTGAAGGAAGAATAAATCTAGCATTGTGTGATGACTTGGTGGGAGACAAGCTTTCTGATATATCTGGAGATGAATGAATTGAATTGGCCATGGACAAGAGATCTGATCAACAAGAACGTTGAGGGGTGAGTGCAGGGGGAGTCAATTCTTGAAGCTGAGGGACCTCTGAGGATATCTGAGATGCCAAAGTAGGATCATTATGATCAGGATCCTGATACCAAACAGTGAGCACCCTTTTGGACCAAGTGCAGTGGTGACAGCAATAGGCACAACATTGGGACGAGTAGAAAAGATGTTATAGAGCTGAGGAAAAAAGGGAAACTCGGCTTCAACTTGTTCTTATTAAAACTGATTAAAAACTGAATAGATCAAAAATCAAAGAATTGATGCACTCCATAAGTTTTTGATCTTATTAGGGGTTGTCTCATTTGGGCCAGTAGATGGAATGTAATAGTCAAGAACAGTTTCTTGAGAGTTGGACTGACTTTCTGGCTGATTTTCATCACCTTCAATCTGAAGTCCACCTCCAGTTTGATAAAGTCTGCTGTGCTGCTTGCGATATGTTTTAGTAAGACTAGAAACCTTTTTTCAGAGCAGGTCAGGATTAGTAGTTGGAGAGTACATGCCTTTCAGTCTTACTCTTAATACAATCAGCCACTATATTGGCATCAAGATCAAAGAGCTCAGGTAGAATCTTTTGCCCAATCCATTTATACACGGTCACTTTGGTCTCTCCACTGGTATTCTATATGTAATAATGAGTCAGTCAATGAGTTTACCAGCCACATAAAAGACAGTACATACCTGCATCTTATCCTTTTTCCCAAAAAGTACCTTGTAATTGTTTGGAACTTCCATTTCTGTCAAGAGAGCCCAGATAAAGTGATGTCCATTTTCATCCCATGGGAAAGTGGGTATCTTGATCTTGATTTTTGTCTGAGATCCCATGAAGAATGAATGAATGCAAGCTGCAGTCAACAATTCAGAGCGACACCCACAAAAAAAACACGATCAGTCACACTTGGGCAACACAGCAAAGTGCGACGGAGACTCAAATTATGTATTACTTAATCCATCAAATACAAAATACAAAATGCAGCTGCAAAATGCACCCAGTTTTGAACCTCCCTATTGCCAAGCCAATCAGGCAGATTAATTCCTTGATCAAGAACTCTCAACTTTCAATGCCTCATTTCGATGGAAAACCTACTGTATAATGGAATTGTAGCTCATTCTCTGCGTGCCGCTCGACCTTGCTCGACTCAGCTTGACACAAACAGTAATACAGCTCAAGCTCCCAATTGCTCCCACATGGCCCATCATTGGCTTGTGGTCTCCCACAATCTCATGCAAGCTGTCACTCTCCCAGGTCTAGACTTTGTAAAGGCATGGGCAGATTGTAAGTTGAATTGATCATTGACCATGATGATTATTTTGATGCACCCTGCAAAGGTCAATTAGCCTGCATCAAGGATGATGGACTAGAAGAACTTCTGTCTCTCAATTTCTGAGACCTGCTCTGGGACACGGTTGATGATGAGGGTGTCTTGATGGACTTTGACCTTGACTCCTCTAGTTCCTTACAAACCCATGAAGCTGATTGGGTGTCACCGGTGGCCAAACTTTTGACGTGCAAGGCTATTTGTGACAATAGAGTCCTCCGTCTATTGCAAGATCAAATAGAACCTTACACTTGGATGATCATTTCTACCTACTTACATGCTCCCAATGAACACAAATGACAGCTTTTTCATAAAGTCTCTCACCTGACTATGTCAACCTATCAAGGAGCATATCCATTCTTCAAGTGCGTTATACATACATACTCTGAGTATCTGTATCAAACAAGACATCAAGAGCCGGTGTAGGCTCACACAATATGAGTGACTGATATAAGTTTTGCACCATTGTCAGCATTGCTATTATATATATGATGTTCCAATCGGAACAGTCTACCGTGGTCAAACCTTGGTATGCATTACTTCTTCCCACTGAAATGATTTCTCTTGCCACAAAGAGAATGCCATCACAAACATTGAGCACTCAAGCTCCAGGTTCAACATCACTACATCCTTTTGCAACATAGATGCTGATAAAGAGTCAATTGCTCAACGTTCCTGGAGATTAAGCGGATATCCAGCATCATCACCAGCTAATGACATCTATCAGTCATATGTCCCCTGCGAGATTCCCCCTCATGAACGAGATTATTTTTGACAAACTTTGAGACATCCGAAGTCGATGCATCAGGCAACCATTGTTGGACTATATGGCCACCATCACTTTGCCCCTCATCACACATATCACACCACATCCTTTGTACACACTACCCCTTTGATTCTTTCTTTATCTTGACCATCCCTTCCTTTATCTCTGTACATATATAAATACTACTGCACAGATAGACATACCCTCAGTCACTTATTATGGACTGAGGGTGCGTCAAACACACATACTTCCAGTTTATGAAATCTAATGTCGTACCAATAGATTCAAATACTTATGAATAACTAGGTATGACATAGACAGACACTTATCACGGACTGAGGATTTGAATACTTACAAATAACTAGATCTTTAACTCTAACAACCATATCTTTAAATACCTAATTCATATAATATCTATCCTGTTAGCTATCAATATGTATATGTATATTACTTGAAAGCTGTATAGAATATGTATGGGTCCAAGCAAGTCCAAACACCAAGGAGCCGACACCCGGCTGAACCTCATTCTTCGTGGATTACCACAGAGAGACTGAGCGCTACGACGGCCTGAATGAGAGCTGACCTTTCTCCTAGTCTTCCCCAACAACAGTGTCTCTCCACTTGGAACCACACCAGCCCTGATATCTGAGGCCGTCGCTGACTGAGTGACTCAAGCGCTCTTGCCAACGCAACTCCCACCGCCCTCGGATCCTCTGCCGTTGCCAGTCACAATTTGATCTAACCTCTTTCACCATCTTTTGTCCAACTTGCTAAAGGTTCTGGGATCTCTTCCTGCAGCGTCAACTTCGCTGATATATTACAGACTTCAATATGCGCATAGTCAGTGGATATGTATGACATTTGAAGACACAAAGGTGCGGGCGCTTTGTCACTGTCCTGGTATCAGCGTCAACAGAAACGTCAAGAGATTTCTGTCAACAAAACGTGTTATTGGCGCAAGCTTGGTGGAAACTTACGCTGTGAAATAGTGCTTCTCAATGTATGGAAGGCTTGAGTCATGCTCATCTCACACGCTGCAGAGGATCCAACTGGACAATGGTTTCGTCACAAGAGCTTCAGCAAGAACATGATTAGTTCAAAATGAAAGAAAATATTTTCAACCATGAAGAGGACAAAGGCATGTACGAGTTTCTCACCATCCCCAATCCCCTTCTGGTCGCGACCCCTCCTTGTGCCCAATCAATCTCAGTGAGCTTTCTTCAACTATGACATTAATTTAGTGACTCATTCTTGCTCCTATTCAGTTCTGTAAACATCCTTTATCACTTGGCTAGTGTGACTTCCACATGTTACTACGCTTGGGTCCCTATGCTCATTTATATGATACATATATTGATTGTGTTCTAGGAAGCTTGTCTCGCTTACAATCTTTTTTTTTTGATATCTGTTTACTGTAGTGTTAGATGATCTTGTGTGTCTGTCCAGCCATTTAAAGGTTTGCGCAAGTCCACTTTCTGCGACAGCAGGTGAAAACGTTGCAAGCAGGAAGTGATGAGGAGTATGTAGGAGTAGTCTATGGACTTTGCCAATGACTAAGACCATGGCAGAATGGGATGACAAAGAGAATTGTCTGCAAGGCCTTTTTCCTCAATGTTGCAGTACCGAGCTCAAGGGCGTACTAGTCACACTGTTCCATTTGTTGTACACGTGGAGTAACAAGGGACGCGCGATCCCATCAAGCTTCCAATAACCCAATCATGCTGCAGAGCAAAACGATGTCAAACATCTTCATCATCTCACAGATACTTGCACAATGGCCCACTCGTCCAATATCTATCTTCATCAAGTTGCTTAGTGTGAGAGTAACAAAAGATTGAAAGAGGGTTGGCCTGACCTCAGGGAGGAACGAACAGAGGGCAGGGTGTGGTCTTTGAGTGAGGGTGGCTGTGCAGTCACGCAAGTCTCTCTTGTGTGTAACAGCCACTTCCCCCTCCTCATAGCAGTTGCCGTTTTCAGCAGCACACATACTCTCAAAATTAGTATATATAAGATCTAAGCTCGTCATGGTCATGTTAACGGTAGACCCTAACACAGAAGTCATTCCAGATTTTACCACGGAAGAAAGAAGCTGGGCTGGTAGGAAGAGAAGGCAGCACCAATGAGTTAGCCATCAAAATCCTCACCAACACGTGGAATGCAGGTTTGGAACACAGGAAAATTATCTGGGAAGAGGAACATGAGGAAAGAGAGGCTAACAGAGGAAGGGACGACAAAAGAGCAACAAGAGAGAGAGCAGCGGACAAAGAGACCCTACAAACCAGGCAGTAAAGGGCTCAGTCCCCCAGAAGCATTGACACACCAAACATAGTCGTAGGTAAGCCAGTACCGGAAGCTATCGAGTACCCACCGGCGCACTTTGCTATCAAGAAACTGGTGGAGCGGGAGTACATCGAGCTGAGCTACTTTACCCCAGAAGGTAGGGAAGAAGCAGCAAGGAGTGAATCAGTAGCATCCCAAGAGATCTTCACTCTGGCTAAAGACAACAATGTACTCGCACTAAAACCTGTGGTCAACTTCAGAGCCAAAGGCAAGGCAGCACAGGATGAAGATCTCTCTTGGGAGCAGCTTTGCGTAGCATCCACAAATTTCTTGGAGCACATAGTGATAGAGAAGTGGCCCATCAACATGATTGAAGCTATGCACGCATTTTTCTTTCACTTGACTAACCACAAGTTGCGCAATGAAGGGGTAGACAGCATCAAAGTGCTAATATTATACCAGGTGCACATGCGGAGAGAGTGGCACCATCAAATAAAGAACCCGCTGCGCAATGGAATTTTCGACATCAGTATCATTGACAACCATGCACTGAGGACTCTGAAGGACCAAGTGTACAACACCAAAAGAAGCGCGCTCTTAGCAGGTAAGCAGAAAGAACCGCAAAGCTTGGGGCTAAGAGCTGATTAATCTCTCTCAAATTGTAAATTTCTGTTCTGTTTCATGCCTCTAACCATGCCACACGCAATCTAAAAATGCACTATTACTATCAGGTCTAAATGTGCCTCTGCCTTATCCTACGGGTGGTTGTGAATGACATTCCTTCATCGGCTATATCTTGCACTAAACTTTGCATTATACATGGGCGATCTGTGCCTTTGCCGCATTATTTGCATTAATCACCAAAAATTTGTGGCTGAGCGGGGCATTACCTAGTGCCACATCATACTCAATGTGTGTACAAACCAAATCAGGTATGTGGGAAACAAACCTACGCGTTTTGTTTGATGCTCGACCTGCTAGACTTGAGTGCACTGAAAAGCGAGATGCAAACCATGACAGGTGGGAGCAAAGGAAGGCGGAGGCACTCAGTCTCCCCACCTGGGAATCACAAACAAGGACACAGGCAGAAAGAGCATCAAGGTGCGGAGTTTTCAATCCTGTGCAGGGGCATCGGCCAAAGGAGGTGGCTCCTCCAACGCAGCCTGCGTGGTGTGCCTTGGCCAACATGTACACAACATCTGGCACTGCACAGCTTGCAAGCTGTGGAATGGGAAGCAGGCCTACGTCCAGAGGAACAAGAACAATTGTCTGGTCAGCCCCAAAGGCAAAGAACTTTGCACCGACTGGCAGAAGCCCAGAGGGTGCCACATCACCTCTAACAAGCACAAACACAAATGCTCCAGATGCAGAAAGAAGGATCATGGAGCTCAAAGATGCCATCTTGCTCAGCAGCTTTAAGTTTGCCACCCCATATCATGGAAAGATCTGGGAGCAAGAGTTGGAGAAAGCAGGTATTAGGTTGATCTATGGCAGTTTGGCGCAGGATTTGAAGAAAGGCTTCAATGTGGGCATTCCTCGCATATCACAAACCTTTTTGCTGCCCAATAAACAGTCAATTGACGAATGGGTGAAAGAATTTGACAAGATTGTCAGCGATGAATTCAAGAAAGGAAGGTACCTCAGGCCGTACTCCAGACGCCAAGTAGAACAGATACTGCATTCCAAATGTCGCCGCTCAGTATCATTCCCAAGCCCAACAAGTAGGACCAATTCCGCATTATCCAAAATCTCTCGTTTCCGCACTTGCCAAATGAAGAAATTGGGGTCAGGTCGATTAACAGTGCCATCAACACCTCTCGATTCCCTTGCAGCTGGGGCACCTTCAGAGCCATCTTCCTACTTGTCATGTGGTGCCTCCAGGATTGCAGGCAGCCATGCGAGACGTCAAAGAAGCATACCGGACAATCCCAATTTGACCAGATCAATGGGCAGGCATGGTGGTTAGGCTGTGAGGAGAAGACCGATTTGCAATCGACACCATGGACTGTTTTGGTCTGGGCTCTGGTTGCGGTTGCTATGGAGTGGTGGGTGACGCAGGTGCACAGATCATCAGAGCCAATGGCATGGGGCCGGTCTCTAATTGGGTGGATGACCACATCTTCTTCCAGGTCCATAAAGAGTTCATTGAAGCATACAATGCATCATGCCAGCAGTGGGCAGCAGAAATCAAGCAAGGGCTTGGGAAAGTGCATCATGGAGGCCAGATCTGGTATGGAGGAGCCAAAAATTGGGACAATGAGCAGGATGAGTATGATGAGGACATGGTGGGGCTGTTGCACAATCTTTTGCAGGAGCATGAGAGGAGCATGCAGGATCAAGCATACTCCTATGGATTCAAAGATCTGGACGAGTTATTGGTGCAGCTGGGCATCCCATGGGAGAAGACAAAGGACATACCTTTCAGTGACAGCATGCCCTACATTGGCTTCACATAGGACATCAAGCTTCACAGAGTCAGTATCCCGCAAGAGAAGTGTGACCGATACCTGCAGGCAATCGCTGAGTGGGAGAAGCGACAAACTCACACACTGGAAGATGCACAAAAACGTTACAGAAAATTGCTACACGCTTGTCAAGTGGCTCCTCATGGAAGGGTGTATCTCACCAGCCTTGAGGCGTTCATCGGAGTGTTCTGTGATCGTCCTTTCATGCCACGCTCTCCTCCCAAGTGGACTGCAGAGGACCTGTGCTGGTGGAAGCGAGTACTTTCTCAGCCAGTGGAGAGACCGATTCTTGAATCACAACCCTACGCAGACATCGCAGCCTTCTCAGATGCAAGCTCCAACACAGGCATTGGAATATACATTGGCAACAAGTGGCGAGCTTGGGAACTGCGGCCAAACTGGCAGAGGCCAGGCCAAGACATCAGGTGGGCCAAAGCCCTCGGTTTCTACCTATTGGTATCTGCCATCCCACGTACAGGTCTCTCAGGCAAGTGCTTCACAGTCTTCGGAGACAACAAGGGAGTTGTGGAAGGGTGGTGGAGGGGCCGCAGCAGGAACAGAGAAATCAATGACGTATTCAAACTCACTCTCAAATATTGCAAGGAGTGGGGGCTTGCGATCAGCACCAGGTATGTACCCAGCGAGTCCAACCCAGCAGATGGGCTCTCCCAGGGGGTATACCCACCAGCGAACTGCCTTCTTTCCAAACTGGCGATCCCACCAAGGTACCATGAACTCTTGGTCGAAATCGACGTTAAGCATAGGAATCCACAAAGAAGCACAATCTATGAACAAAAAGCTATTTCAAAAGGAAGTGAGGCACTTATGACGAAATAAATGACGATTGACTTCATAATGAGGTCATTCACTTGTCATTATAGTACGTCTATCTCAGACACTTTCATATTAAAATTACTCCAATGAACACATATTATTCATATATGTCTCATTAGTATTAGGAGTATATAGTCATTACATTCCTCTGGGGTTCGAGTCATTCTTTTGACTCCGAACTCCAGGTACATTACTTTGCTTTATCATATCATTCAATGATATAATTCTTTTGACTCCGAACTCCAGACATTATCAGACCGTGAATAAATTGTTCTGAATATATTCTATTGCGCCATATACTATGTTGCGTCAACTTATTAGAGAGACACAGCTTACATGAGAAGAATGCAGCGGTCAAGACAGATCAGAGTGGTATCGTATGCAGGAGCTTGGCAAGAAGCGTGAGCGGCTAGATGTACCGTTAGCTGAGACCAGTGGTACCGGCAAAAGAAGGCCTATGCTGTACCCAGTGGGTTTAGCGCCAAGGCCATCCACACTCAGGCCTCATGTATACGCTCAGGAAAGACTGACGAGATGGTTGCCACATTGCCAAAGAGGGAGAGGAGTCAAGCGAACAGTGACAAGCATCATGACAGAAGAAGACGAGAGAAGAGTCTTTGAAGTGATGAGCGTGGCATGGGCAGAATCAACAAAAGAAACATACGGAACTGGCTTGCTGCTGTTCCATGTATTTTGCGACTCGCATGATTTTCCTGAAGAGGCAAGAGCGCCAGTCTCTTATGGTGTGCTTGAAGCATTCGTCGCGGCTGTGGCGGGGGCGTATGCCAAGATGGCGATTGAGAACTATATTGCTGGCATAAGGGCATGGCACTTGTTGCATGGGGTGGAGTGGAAAATAAATGAGACTAAAGTACAAGCACTGCTGAAGGCCACGGAAAGGCTCGCTCCACCGAGCTCAAAGAGGAGGAAAAGGCAACCATGCATGCCGGGCTTCCTTAGAGAGGTGAGGAAACACCTCACTGTCAGGTTCCGCTGACCTCGGGGGCTCAGTCTACTGGGCGAATCCACCTTATGTCAATTCACCGTGCACGAACACAGAGCACCGGGAGTAGCGCGAGGCGTAGGAGACCGAAGCGGGGCGGGGGAAGATGCGTAGAGGAGCGCCGGGAGTGCCGGTGGGTGAGACGAGTGCCGGGGAGGGGGAGAGACGAGTGCCGGGGAGGGGGAGAGACGAGTGCCGGGGGTTGGCGCGAGTCCCGGGGATGCGAGAGAGTGAGACGA
>JAGGAQ010000445.1:0-16517 GCA_017657225.1 Termitomyces sp. T69sscA | reverse complement strand
GCTCATGTGCCGCCTCATTAGTGGAGATGCAAAGTTTGCAGGATCTACAGTGTTGATTCCCAGGATCAATATTGATGCTTCTGAAGAAGATTTGCCTATTCCATTGTGCAGAAGGCAGTTTCCAGTTTGACTAGCTTTTGCTATGACTATAAACAAGTCTCAAGGGCAATCAGTCAAACACATTGGATTGGACCTTAGATCACCTGTGTTCTCACATGGACAACTTTACATAGCCCTTTCCAGATGCACATCAGGAAGTAGGATTAAAGTAATTTTGTTACCAGACAACACAAATAGGACAACTGCCAATATTGTCTATCAAGAGATTTTAAATGGTTTACAATTATACTTTATAAAAGTTTGATTTATTGCATACTTGATAGAAATATACAAATACATATGGTTACTCAATGGGATTTGGAGCCATAACTGAACGAAGTGAGGTTATGGTGGAGCCTTAATTACTCAGTGGGATTCGAAGCTATACCTCACAAAGTGAGGTATAGTGGAGGCTGAGTGGCGGGGGGTTTGGAGGCGAAGCCCCCAACGAGATACAAGGCCTGTGCATATAGAAGGAGGAGATTTACCATCCAGAACAATATTCAAAATCCACCTTCCATTGGATAGGTCCCACTCTTCAGTAAAGTATCGATCCTGTGAACGAGAGGCATACGAAAGACAAGGTTGAAGTGCGAAGGCACAGGTCGTAGCTCGTAGACACATGTACGACGTGGAAATACCATCATAGAAAGCATATACAGAAAATGGAAAACCTAGATACATATAGTTAAAGCTATATTCTGTTCAAGTCGATGATTGTGTGGAGGCCTCTGGTTTACTAGTTAGTATCGTCATGGCTTTACCACTTGTCGGCTGTTCCGTCGTCGCGGGGTTTCCGTCTGCACTTATGCTGGCTCTTGTCCTCTCCATATCCTTTTTCACCTCTTTGTCGAAAGTATCTTCATCAAACGAGTCCCCGCAACAAGAATTACAGCATCCGGCTTGCCTGTTACCGTTACAGCAACCGCGTGAGCCCCATCCAGCTTCACGGAAAGTTAGGCAAAGGTGACGTGAGCACGAGAAAACGTACTCGTTTGGGTCCACGTCTGCAGTGAAGCAGTACAACAGATACCTAGCAGTATATTCAGTAAGTTGAATCCATTTTTAAGGCTCCGTGAGCAACGCAAAGGGTTTGGAACTTACAGCAGAGTCCACAGCATACTTCGCCAGCGTCATCAGCCATTGACAATAGTGGTCATAAAGTAGGTCTGTATCGACGGACTCGGACTGATTGTTTACTCTCATTTACATCTCGATCATCAGATCAAAGGGGTAGCGAAGGCTACAGTGGGTTGAATTACCCAAGTTCATGCAAGTAAGTTCGCATCGCGGTAATCGTGTATACTTATGATACATCAGGGTTCGACGCTTGATATTATCACATCAGAGTTTAAACACCATTTGTTCCTTGGTCACAGAAATATCAAGCGCGGATAGGTGATGAGAATAAGATATGTTTTCTCATGCCACCCTCACATCGAGCAGGAACGAAACCCAGAATTATGGTGCAGGGAGCATATTCTCCCGCGTTACATTGAAAACCTCTCGTGACGTTGTATCATTTTTGAAAGGCCAGTTAGATGATACTCGATCATTGTCAAGGACCGACCAATGAGGTGACGGTGATGATCGTATATGGGAGAAATCGAGGACGTTATATTGCTTCCTTGGCTGAGAAACTTTGATTAGTATCAGAAGCATTGTGAAGGAACGTTACCTACTATTGCAATTGGACCAAAAACGTCAGGGTAACCTCCAAAACGTACCCTTGAGCACTTCTCAATTACAGGATCGGACGCAACGGCTAAGTAGACGTCCACATTTTTAGAAGTGTGCATCCGATACTGATATGGGGTATTGACATCTGCATCAGATCGAACTGCGCGAAATGACAGTTGCATACCTGGTGGCAACCTACAACAATTGTGCATCTTGTCAAGTTGTGTATCAAGACACTGCCTTCGATAGTGGGAAGCAATAGCACGGTGTCCGTCAAATTCTGGATGTGGAGTGCGGAGATGAGCAGAGTGGAGTTTGGCGCACTACTTAGGCCAGGTGACAGGAAATCCACAATACAATGATCCAGGTCCTGAATAGCCAGGTTCTCCGAAGAAGATGATCTCGGCAAGAATTCTGTCGTCAAAAGTTGATATGAACAACAAGACAATGATAGACTAGTTGTTGGTTCGGGTGGGGATGATGAAATATCAATGGAAGGAGTCGTGGGCTTGAACAGACTGGGTGTTGAATCGGCTGTCTTTCGTCTAAATGCAAACTTAGGTTTTGGCTTGGACGATCCTCTCAAATCCGCTAAAGCGACCTCCAAAGCTGTGACTTGCTGGTTGTGACTTAGATTGAACATGCTTTTGAGAAAAAAAAATACAATGGCGGACCTCTTCGTACTGCCGTTGATCGTATCGTGGTATTGAGCCTGTTGCATCGCCGAGACTCTTTGCGAGCCTAGCTAGGTCAATGGAAAGGTCTGGTAATAACTCCCCCGACATCGTTGAATTCGATTTTGCATTGTTGATGCGAGCTTCCAATTCTGTTCATCCCAAAACAACTTAGGGAACGTCAGAAGAATAGACACATGAACGCAGACCAGAGCAAGAAGATTGAAATTGAATTTGGAAGCTTTGAGAAAACGACCATTTCGTCTCATCAGACATGATTAGTCTGGAGGAAAAGCTCCAAATATAGCTCGGCAAACGCCGGTTCCACAACAACGACTAGTCAAAAAGTTATTTATGGTTTGCCTGCAGCTGCTTAATTTATCGAACATTTCAATGTCCTGAAGTAACGACAATTTCACACCGTGATCTTTGTGAATCCTATCTCCATGTGCAAGATTCCTCACGTATGACATGCTCCTGACAGATGTATGTACTCAATCAAACTGACTCGGAAGTACTTTCTGTGAGAATGCGATGGATATCTATAGGTACTCGCTAAAGCTAGGATCTTTCGTTTCTGAAGAATTGTATATTTTGTTCCAACAAAACCTGGATAGACGGTCGAGCGTCACATTCCATTACAAATCCTAGGCGAGCATGTTATTCCTACACCTCACGGCTCGGTCAATCAACACTGGAGACATATCTAACTGTCGAGTTGTAATATTCACAATCAAAAATCATTTGATCGATTGCTGTCTTCGACTTATTTCCTAATGTCCGTTGGTATTAATTGACAGGTCTCCAGAGTAATGCTTTCATCTTCCTGCATAGATCATGTCCAACATATTCCTGACCATCGACGACGCAAGCCCACTTATCATTTATCAGCCTTCTGGTGCATGGACACAACACAACATCAGCTCTGACCCTTTTTCTGCAAACCAGTACGTGCATTCTCGTCCTTGTTAGGGTCTCGTCTTCGTTGAGAACCTTCAAGGTCGTATCAGGGGACATTTACATCGACTCAACAGCCGGGGGCGATAATGACTTTTACATTCGAAGGAGTCGCGATCATTGTGTATGGCTCCAGGGACGTCGACCACGGTGATTTCACTGTTGATCTTGATGGTCAAAATTATTCCAAGCAAGGAGCGGGTCCATTGGCGTACAAATTCCCGCTCTTTGTTAATGACACTTTATCTTCCGGAACACATATCCTTACTATCTCGACTCGAGGGACTTTTGTCATTGATTATGTGGGTGATTTTCTATTTCTGATGTGCTTTATTCAAAACTATTCAAAAGTTGACATGGAATTCAAGTGTCAATGTTGAAAAAACAGGTTTTGTGACTGAGAATGTCTTTGATGATGCAGATCCCGCCTTTGAGAAACATCAAGGGGATTGGTTAAAACCGTCAGATGCTGCTCGTTTCTTTGACGGCACTGGCCAGTAAGTATTATCAAAGGTCTCATATTTTATGCTTATCATCCCTTCTCAACTACTCAGCTCGACGAACGAATCGGGCGCAAGCATGGCCTTGTCGTTTTCAGTGAGTATCTTTTGCGAGAATTAGTACTGTATCTCAGTAAGTATAGGGTGTGTACACGATCCCTAGGCGGCGCAAACTAGCCTTTATAACGCTTCAGGTGACGCTGTCGCATTGTACGGTTCTGTCGGCCCAGAAAATAGAGTTTATTCGATACAGTTGGACAATATGACGGCCAAGTACTACTCAGCGTCCGCAGAAACCTACGCACCACAGAGCTTGCTTCATTACGATAGTAACATAGGACCTGGAAATCATTCCCTCCTCATCATCAACCAGGCAAACAACTTATTCGAAATTGTTTATGCCGCAGTTTATACCCTTCCAAGCCTTGTGAATTCCTCGTCTACGTGGGTTTGTTCATGTATTAAACTTCCTTTCTGAATTTCATTTTCCATGACCGTAGCTCGGGTGCCACGAATACCTCTGGAACATCGCTCAACATGGTACATCCTAGGTAGGTTGAAAGAGCTAAAGATGCATCTATACCTCATGCCGACGCGACCGATCAGCTTGTCTGAGGGTGCTGTTATTGGCATCATCGTTGGCGCTGGTGTTGCTGCTGTCCTTGTATTATTAATCTGTTTTCTCGTAAGTCCCGCAGAAATCAATCGCTAAAGCTTGCTCCATCATTCCTGCAGCTCTATTTGAAACGGATAAAGAAGAGATGGGTCTGGGAGAATCAAACAGCAGTCCAAAGGCCGTTCACGCTGAAAACGCCTAGTACAGTGGCAGGGGATTTACACTTTTGCAGAAATAGCAAGTCTACCATGGGTTCACCGGAGTCGCCTGGGAAAAGTGAGATGCCGAAGACGAATATGTTCGATCCTGGTGTCTACGCTCCCAGTATACTATCAAATGATTTGACGGTGGTAGCGGACGATGGGTCAAATGCTTCGGTGCATATGCCTCATACTCACAGGCCCAAACGTAAAGTAAGCGTCAAGTTGTCAACTTGCTTAACATTGTCTGACCTTCGAGTCGTCTATTTACATAAGTTAAACCACAAAGAAGGCGTCTTTCAACAAAGTGATCCTCAACAACCTGCTCGCCTGTCTAGGAAAGAGTCTTTGCGGGATTCCCGCATGTTCAATAGACCTAAATCAGAGACACGAGAAGCAGGAGATTATTCGGATTATGACGTTTATGAAAGAGAAAGTTTACATTCAGCACGAGCTGGAACCCATTCATCTGATATAGATTGACATTTAACTTGTTTCAAGTGATTTGTGGTTCAGTACTTAGTGTAGAATGAAAACGAACGTTATCTTGTCGGGGTCGCTCAAAGTCGCCGAATGATGTCATGGGACGGACGTCGTGGCTGTGTTACATAATGATTCCGTTCACAATGCATTCATTTCACTCTGCAAAATGAGTCCACCACCTGCGTTTGTTATTCCGCTTACCTTTCGAAGAGAGAAAAGCGACCTCCTGGAACAGAGCTGTTCGTGCGCTCGCCCGTCCGTGATCAGGTCATGGGGCCACGTCATGACCTTCAAGCATACAGACTCGGAAGCAAGGGCTTCTGAAGGAGGTTGTGCGATGGGAACTCAGGATGGCACCCTATTTCTCTTCAGTCAAATTTGTAGAACAGAACCACTTGTTTCACGGCCGTCGCATCTCCTGGAGTCTCGTTCACCTTCGCGTTCGCGGTCTTCGACCCCAACATCACCCCCTCCATTCAACCTGACTCAGAGGGCTTCCGTGGTATCTGGCGTGACAACGGAGCAAGTTGAAGCGCCCAAGAACTATGTTGACTTCGAAGAAGAACCTGAAAAGTTGAAGGATATTTTGCAGGGCCGGCAGCCCAAAGAACCAGTCAAGCCACCGACTAGTAAGGACTCACCAAGTCCTGTTCCGAAACGAAATGTAATACAAAAGTCCCTGCTATCCGCAATAAACTCTGCCGCTTTTACCACATCTTCATCGCATCCTTCATCGCCCGGGTCCAGTCCTGAGTATTCTAATCTTCTTGACCTGTGGTGCCACGTGATTCTACCGAACAGAGGACCGGGGCGAGGGGTGACAAGCGTACGCCCGATTGAGGATAACCAGCTGATTGTTGTCCTTCAGGAAACCGGGTTAGTTGATACGATTTCAAGTAACATCATTTTTGATGCTTCGTAGAGATTTGAGCGTTATCTCACTAAAAGACGGGAGCTGTATGGCCACTGTCAGTTTATCAAGACAGGCTCCGAATCCTCCTATCAACGTTGAAGATAAGGAATTTCTTCAAGCTTTATGGTTCTGGAACCACCTCAAAGTGTATGAACTTCAAGAGGTTCGAGGTGCATTTCTTTCGTTACATCGGTCATCAACGAATGCTATCGCTAGACTACAATCATACTCATTGCGGCTACGATAAATCCTACTGCCCCACAGCCGCCATCTTTGGACTTTGCCGACAATGGTGTACAAGATAAATCTCGTATCGCCATCTTTGAGCTCCATTGCCATGAACTCGATGTCAACCTCAATTTGATTGGACAGTGGTACTTCGAGGGACCTTCGTACAGCCTTGGATTACATCAAGAGGTGGATAGTTCGTTGTTTCTACTAACGATATTGGATGAGTGTTGATTCTTTTGTTTCAGAATCAATGAAACTCTTCCAACTATCTAGAGAGGGACACTTTTTGAGTAGACGCATACATCTCTTTCCTCGCGTCATTTCACAACGGGATATTCAACTGCCAGGAAAAGATGTATCAAACCTCAATATACCAAATCCGTTTAAGTCACTAAAACCACATCACGCTGAACACTCGTCTCCAGCAGAAACAGCGAAAGAAACTCGGAGGATCGCATGTGATAATGTCATTGATCTGGGAGAACTCCTTAAAGGTGAAACGATCTTAGGGTTCCACGCACGAGGTGCACGAAGGAAAACCTTTGGTGTTGCATGGTCCGAGAAACATCTCACAGTCAGTGAGTCTTCGAATATTAATGCAAATTTAGCAATAGCTTTTCTAGGTTTTCGAGTATCAAAGTGGAACTCTTCACATGTTGTTTACGGATTCCAAGATTTCCATCCTGGATGTGCAATGGACCACTGACTCGTCATACACTGTTTTATTTGAGGTATGTTCTCGTTCTAGATCTATTGTTCGTTTATCTCATAAACGTAGGATCGTGCTGAATGTTACACACTCAGAGCCGTTGATGCCAATAACAATCAGGTTGACATGGACGATATCACCTTTGAAAGGAGGACCATTGTTACGTTGGTTGTTTTCTTCAACGTGATATTTCTGTGTGCCTAAACTCGGATCAGACCTCACCGGCTGCAAACCATAACTTTTACTGGCCCCCACGATGCAATAGATATCACGTCTGCATCACAGATTCTATTCGCGACCTGTTCAGAAAACGGAGACAGTAATCTCACCGTGTTCGATACGAGCTCAAAAGACTCAAGGACGTCCTGGCAAGCGCAGCTTTCCAAAGCTCGATCTACTAATAGTACTGGACAAGAGGTCACGTCGTTACTGCCTCTGGAACTTGACGTGATAGTACAAGGCTGCTGTTCGTACGTTGCTGTCAGTTGATATAAGCCTTGCTGATTATTCCCTGCTGTCCAGTTGATGGCCGTCTTCGACAATCTTCATTGATCCAAATGATTTCAGGTTCTAGTAAATTGATGCCTTCCAGTGATGTGTCTGAGGTCGCCTTAAATGGCTTCATTACAAGCTTGTTTGTTGTTTCAAACGGCAGGATGAAAGAGAAGTTCATCGTTGGAGGAGCTGACGATGGCTCTGTGGCATTTTGGACCTCAGAGTACGATTTCATTATTTTCGTGTTAAATCTACTCATATCTAATTCTGTACATCAGTCATTACAAGTTGTGCGCCCGTTGGACGCTGTTCACAACGAGCTTAGCCCACGTCATACAAGTTGAGGACCCGCACAATACTCCACTGAAGGGTTGTGTGTTATGCATTTCTGCGGACGGAACCATTGCTGTGATTGTTATTGATGGGTTTCAGTTGTGGGTTTGTTTGCCTCTTTCGTCTCCCTTCCATTTCTAAATATACTTGCTGATAGTCTGTACCTAATTCCGGGGTCATCTACCCCTCTACTGAAAGTCTGTACAGGGCCCACAAATTTGCTCCTTGTGTATGCGGATAATCGCGCTCGTTTGTGGGATGTGAAGACGCAGGAGTTTTGGAGATCGATGGCTGAAGAAAAAGCTGAGGAGATGTTGAAGCAAGGAGGTTGGTCAGAGATGTGAGTAACATCTCTGAGTAGCCGGATAATGTGCTCTAACAGATATCGTCACAGAGTAATAGATATACGAAGAAGGGAGCAGAACATCTTTCTCGAGTCAATTCCAAACCTGACATTTCCTGACACATGTGAGTTGATCGCAAAATCTTCTCTTGAAGCAATTTCATTTTCTTCAGCTTCGACACTGCTGTTGGATCTAGAACACTTTATCTCAGCGTCTGTCGCCGTCGCGAAGTCAATAAGCACCAATCGCGCCCAAACTCGTGCGATCCTCAGAACTCTTGAACGACTTCGTTCTGTGTTATCGGTACTTCTCACGCCTGGTCTGAACCTTGACATCGACGCGATATGTTTTGGAAAGCTTGGGATTCGTCCTTCTCAAGCATTCTCAGGTGTCTCAAGGTACAGATCACACTTGATCTTCACGAAGCCAAACATACTGAGATTCCTTAGAAATGAAACGGTCACTCTCTACCGAAGGACAAGTTCTCGTGAACTATGGTGCTTCTCGAATGATGTATCGGCTTCTCGGGCCCTCTCTATCGTTGTCATGCTCAACGCTCTGAGTGTCTTCGAAGGTCCGTTTTCCGGATTCCCACAACAATACACATTCTCGACGATTTCTGTAGAGTTTATGGAAGGTGCCAATACTGTCATGATATTCTATGCGACTTCTTTAGCATCAGCCGTCGGACCAAAATACCAACCGCCCAGTCTCGTATATCTCGCACGCCGATGGTTTGATGGCTCCAGTTCGTTTGTCTGTCTAAGTTATGGGACTCTGACCTGAAGAACTCTCTAGACGATGTTCGAAAGGCGACTCGCGTTCTATTCGACTATGCCACGGCTTGTATGTCAGATGGGGATACCATTGAGATTGCTGAGCATTGGCAACACCACTGTAGGCACAATGATTCTCCTTCCAGTTCATCCTGAACATAGTTACCGACAGTGCCGTGTCTTCAACCCAATGCTGAACGGGAATCGATCCAGGCTGCCCTCTCACTGTTTCTGTGTGGTTATTTGGCCGCAGAAAAGTACAGCTTGCTCTCTACGAGGTAGGATATAAACTCATTCCTCTTATCTACTTCTATCTCACTCAAAATTATCATAGCGCGCTCACGGATATCTCAAAATCAATTGCCATATACTTGCATGATGAACATTCCTTGCACAGGGTCCTTGCTGTTGACCTGTGTTCGAGGGGATTCCATATCTGGCATCATTATATTGACGCCATGGAGATTCTTCGAGCATTGTTTAGTCTGGCTACCAGTAGCCGCAAGGATTCCAGCCTTCAGAATATTGGTTTGCAAGCTCGGCTTGCTGTTCTACAGATCGCATCAAGTGATACAGCTCTATTCATGACCACGTTGGGACTTGATATTCTAACGCCGCCGACGTTGGAGCATCGAAAGGCTGTTATGCAAATATTTGCGTTTCTCATTAAAAAGGCTGGTTCAGTTGCTCAGATAACAGAATATTTTTGCTGAGGTCGTAATTCAGCGTCCCTCGGTTTTACAGCCCAACATCCCTAAGTTGATGGAGGCCGTTGTGAGGTCACTGGACCCAAATGCCACTACACATCGAGAAGCAGTGATAGACTCAGCAACGGAAGTCATAAGCTACGTTGTTAAGACGTATGTTTTAAACCTCCCCTTCCAGTTTTTTACATATTCCCGCTCTCTAGTTTTCCCGCTGTTGATTTCTATATGGGAACGCAGCGTCTTGCTGTAGGTGGAAGCGATGGAGCCGTCGTTATGTACGACCTCGAAACAGCCATTCGACTGTACGTTCTCGAAGGACATAAAAAGGCGATATCAGCATGCAGTTTTTCGCCCGATGGACGGAGGTTGTTGACGTTGTCCATAGAAGAGAGTGTTGCTCTAGTTTGGAAGGTCGGTTCGAGCTTCGCGAGTTTCTTCAATCCAGGAGCACCGCCTCGACAAGGACATGGTGATTCGCAACCATTCAAAACAATCAGTTTTGACGTGGGAGAAGCAGGTTTGTATTCCTCCGATATTGATTATTTATTCTCCGCCGTTGCTCATGAGCTCGCAGCGAATATGACTGCACAAGAAACGATGGATTTGATACGAATTAGTTGGCCCGCAGATCGTAGCGTGAAAATTCAAATTCGAGACGTTGTACTGACACTCAGTACTTGAATCATCTCCATACGTATGCAACTATACAACCAATACTTATGCTATCTCTATAGAACTAGGCAAGGAGCGTGAGGACAACCAGGTAACTCTCTGAAGTTGTACATCATTTAAGGTACAATGGACATTGATCCAGACGTATCGTGCTAGCGAGCCCAATAAATGGCACTAACAACTGACGTGTCAGCCGTGAACGCTTGAACGTTTGAACGCTCACAACATCTGAACGTGAAGCACGCGTATGTAAGCTCGTCGAAAAATAGTGTCCACGATCTTGAATTTCTTAACTAATACAATATACGAGTGGAAACTATCTCAGCTTTGTCTTGGCGGAAGCCAAAATATATCAAATCGTGGAATGAGTGG
Organism: Termitomyces sp. T69sscA; assembly: GCA_017657225.1. Taxonomy (NCBI): domain Eukaryota; kingdom Fungi; phylum Basidiomycota; class Agaricomycetes; order Agaricales; family Lyophyllaceae; genus Termitomyces; species Termitomyces sp. T69sscA. The sequence goes on along the minus strand of JAGGAQ010000445.1, from coordinate 5,756 downwards.
AATGATATTTCGTTGTGTTGCATGATTCCTCAAGCCACGGAAACCAAGGGCAGGGAGGTTGCACCTAAGGAGGGGCTTTTGCAAGGATTATATGTAGCGGTTCGGTCCCCGCTATGAAAATTACTGGCAGGATCAGAGCGTGGTTCACTCTGCATAACGAGTCACAGTAATGTAACGAGGTTTGTTCTAATGGGATAGTGGTTCGTCGAGGGTGCAATTCCGATGTGTCCCATTTTAGGCAAAACGTCACATGATATAATCACTTCCGAGTCTCGAGAAACGCACTCGTGGTGCACCAGTCACACGATGGCTATCCAGTGTGTGGTGAATAAATAGATTCACAATCAAACGCAGATCGAGCATGATAGAAGACCATCTAGAAGCAGCAATTGTTCTCCTGTATCCCACCTTATCTTGTGGAGCTTCCATCGACGACAATTGTATCACTTGTTCCATATGGCATAATCTTTGATAGGTTCTGTACGTGAGTTGCAGATATCCAGTTTCAGTCCCTTGACCATAGGTCCTCGCGTAATCGTTCAATGAAGCATATGGCCTGTCTTGTACTATTCTTGCCTGGTGCTAGATCGAAGACCTCCCTTTCGTAGGCTTTAAAGCTTGACTGATATGACATTCAATTGCCCTTGGGAAGCTAACAATGCTTCGTATCGCGAGGCTTGCCTCGTCTGTCCTCATTGCTGCTTGTCTTGTCCCCCAACTAACCTCTGCAGTTTCTTCTTCTGCTACTGACCCATGCATCAACGTCTCAGGGAAGACATTCGTACCTCCAGCCGATGCTCTCGCGTGTTACAAGGCCTTCCCCTTCAATGAGACTCTGAGACAGAACGTCCTCACGACTGTTGCACGAGTTTTTGATTTCTTCACATTCGAAGAATACTACTTGAACTCCCCGCCACCATTTCAGGAGTCGACTGTTGACATTCGGGCAACAATTGCGAAGATAAACTCGACAGAATACGCGGTAAATTTACTTTCTCTAAAGTTCATTGTACTCGGGTGATAATTCATTTCTGAAAGACTGACTACGATTTCAACAAAGCTCTCTATGACTTCATCACTCAGATGAATGATGGTCACACCCGTCTGTATATATCTTACATATATCCGTGCGTGATACTCACCCTCGCATTGTCAGGGTGGTTCCCGAATTGCTATAACGCTTACCAGAATGTCCTTCCTGCACCTCCAATCACTATTGAAGTTGATGGAGTCCAGGGTGTCTACATAGCATTTGATGCGGTAGATTTTATCTCTCTCCTTGGCACAGAATACACAGGCTTTTTCGATAGCATCGGTTTCGACTGGAAGCGCCTCGCAGGCGCGCAGGTCCTGCAAATCAATGGTCAGGATCCATACGCATATGTGGATACTATTGCCAGGACCGTTTCCGGAAACTATCTCGATCATGGCGTTAGAGTCAATTCTGTATTCACCAGTTATCGCATCTCTGGAACTGATTTTTCTCAACGATTGGGTGATCTGGCTGGGCCTATGGATGTCACTCAAAGCTCACTAACTTTCAATCTAATCCCTGTAAATTCTACTATGGCCGAAAATGTCACCGTTCCTTACTTGGCAAACTATATCGGCGCTCCTTTCACTGATTCAGCCTCCTAGTGAGCTTCTCTGCAATTCCAAGCAACATGCCATTATTGACCTCACTTGACTAGTTGGGAAGCTAATTGCGTAGCGAGTGCTGGTACCAATGGCGTTGACCTGAAGGCGTCACAAACATTCTCGAAAACGGTGACCCGCCGTCTAGCCAAGGGGAACATCATTGACAAGTCGAATTCCAACGCTGTCGGTCTCCCACCCCAATTTATACCCACTCTACCTCCTGTTGCAGGGAGTGAAGGAGTCATCAAGTCCTATATCCTTCCGGATAATATAACAGGCGTGGTGCGTTGCGAGGTTTTGAAGAATCCTGACCAGTGTCCTTACAGTATTGACCATAAAGATGTTCGTTGGGTCATTTTCAGGTGACTTCGAGGGATTCCAATCAGATGTTGTGAGCGCGATCCAGGCATTCAAGGACGCGGGAATTACACAACTTCTGATTGACTTGACAAACAATGGAGGTAGGCCCCACCTAAGATGTCTCTGCCGCCGGACTCTGCGCTGTGTTCCTCACGAGATCTCCAGGAGGGTTCGTCTGCCTGGGCCAGTTCTTGCACCAATATCTTTCTGGTTCCAGTTTTGGCTACCCGTGCGTTTTCATTCCTTCTTGCAGTCCTTCCTACTCAGAATCTCAATCAGCGGTTTTGTCTCAACCGTACGTGCCAACGCTCTTGCTCAAAAGATTGTTGCTGCGGACATTGAACTTGGTCTTAATGATGCTTCTACCTTCTACACTGGCGATAATTGTAAGCTAGGTTGTCATCTTTAAGAATCCGATACCTCAGCATCATGACAGATGCCTTTTTGAACGGAACACATATGCCTGCTAGCTTCAATTATATTACTCCCTCAGCGCCCTTCACCGTCAACGGGCGTTCAGATCCGACATCTCAGAGGTTTCATGTGAGCACTATTACAAATGTATGGCGTCTACACTTATTAAGACACATATAGGATACTTGTGAACTTGGTTTCTCACAGACGGTTCCAGCCAACCCTCCTTTCGATCTAAGGTAACTCGCCCATACTAGCCATCATTACGATGACCCGCTCACTAAGGTTTTGTTCTTCTTAGCAAAGTAGCTATCGGTGAGCTCAACTATAATCCAGTAGCCTAGTTTGAACAGAACTCATCTAACATAGTCAACAACGGCAACTGCGCTTCCACCTGCGCAATGTTCAGCACCCTCATGAATGAGCGACATGGTACTAAGATCGCCGTTTTCGGAGGTAAACCTGGGGAAGACGTGCAGTTCAAGGGTATATGCACAAATCAATCTCCACAACTCAGGTCGCTCATGCTTTTCCGTGTGAAGGAATGGCTGGTAATCAGGTTCTAGAGTGGACGGACATTGATACGGAGATCAAAACAGCTGGCGTGAAGAATGTAAGTACCTACGTCCATGAGTAGTAAAGCTAACCAGATATGGATATTACCAGGATCCTTTGGCCCCTCCTGATTTGTGAGTCCGATTCCGAGAAAACTGATCCATGGTGTTGATCTAACCATCATCTAAAGGCTTGTATCAGCCAACTTTAGGTTCGTATGAGCTTGAGAGATCTATCGAAGCTCACTATTCTCGACTAGGCATAATTGGAGGACAGGTCAGATAATCTTCACTTTTCCGTAATTCTTTTAGAACTTGATTCATACAGCTTGGAGTTTTCTCAATGAGAGCGTCCCTATCGGTACGTTAGAGCACTCCTTGTGACGATACTTACTAATTGACTCTCTACACAGCCTATCTATCCGAGTTACCCTTACGTGCGTCATCCCCTCGTACACGTTTATCATTTGTTGATCTCGTCAATAACAGTCAGGTTCCCGTATACCAAGGACACATATAACAACCCAGTGAACTTGTGGATATTTGCGTACGTTTGCAGCAAAGTAAAACTCAAGGGAACGTTCTAAACCACTGTCTAGTGCTTCGAAGCTCTTCTAAGTTAAGGTATTCATTGGACACGTAGGCCGACATCCTCGAAAATCGTTGTGTTGTGCATATTACGAGCGATTATTTATTGTGAGGTTTGATGTCAGTATAATCGAAGGTCAAGTCAATTGGGCATGCGTGAGCAGCGTAACTGTCTGGAATCGCTTCGCGATACCCGGACATGATTTGATCATCTTTTTTCCCACCTTTGTCAAGGCCCCACAGTGACAAATACTGATTACCCTTGTCATGGGCCCGGTCCCTTTCATCATGTATCTCAAGCAAGAAAACCCAATTTATCTAGAGAGAGGCCTGATGTTGTACAATCGAAGCAAGATTGTAACCCATGTACATTCGATGGTCAATCCAAGTCCAAAACTCTAAAGGTCACATTAACATTTCTGATGGAGATCAGTTCTGTGAGGAATTCCTTAACGATGAGCTCGACAACCGACTGTGATGTGTGTTGCAATGAGGCGGTTGAACCACGTCAACAAATACCAAGGCAATGAGGTGGGCTCGCCGCCAGTATCCCCCTTCTGACGACCATGAAACCCTCGCATTTGTCAGTGCTGGTAGAAGAGAGGTCACTTCACGTTCCCGTACCTGAGTCGTCATCTCAGCACAACCCCAACGCATACCCCTCTGCCTCTCGTAACGTTCAAAGTTCTTCTGTAGATGTCGTTCAGTGGTCGAACCCATCCAACGGGCTCAAAATCATGACAACAATGTCTTCTACTCCATCGAAACGGAAAAAGGTCTTACGACCTCTTCCAGCCATTCCTTCTCCACGTACTCCTCAGTGCCCAACCTCTTCTCGCCCTCTTAGACCTCTTCCATCACCCCCTTGTACCAGTCTACCTTCCGCCAGTCCTCCAAAGTGTGCTGATTTGTTGACGCCACTAGACTCGCTTCCTGGATCATCCGCGCCTAGCTTACGTCCTCTGTCCTCGGTGGCTAGTGCTCTCAAAGTATTGCCAGAAGTTACAGACGAGAGCCAGCCGCCATCGATTCTAAATTCCTCGAAACCTCATGAAGCCCCGGATCGTTTAGAGCCTCTTCATCTTCCGAAACTTTGTCCAAATCGCTTGCGTCAATATGTCGATGAGCTGATCCTCGACGATTCTGATGGGTGGATAAACTCGATGAACAGAACGCTTCCAGACAAGAAAATACTGCCTTCGGATGATCGGCTTCTCGGACCAGCCCATGTTAGAGCTGCCATTTCCGAAAATGTCTTGGGTATAGCATCGGAGAAAGTCACAGAGGAGAGCGAGGAGGAGACTGAAGGCAAAACGGTTCGGATAGACTGTTTCCAGCCGTCTATAGATGCCGAATTCCATTTCAATTCACGATTTAGCAGTCATTGGTTGCGCGAACAGCAGGGCCGACGATTGGAGGAGGAGGACTATCAATCTGTTCTTAAAACCCTGCGATCCCTTCGATGTTGAATCTTCGACACCTCTCACTGAGTATGGTAGGATTAGTTAGTGTCACAAGCCATCAATCTCATGGTGGAATGGACGGTTTGAAGAGTAGATTCCGAATACCAAGGAGCACGAAGCTCATATCAATCTACTTATCTGTAATGACATTGTAATTTTATCTGCTCTGAATTATTATTGTTCCTTCTCGGCGGGGACCTGTGTAGATGGTCGGAATGCCAAGCGATCGTGGCTTGACCCTATAGGGCATCTTTCGTGATGAGAATTCGACACGATGGTGGCAGGCAGAGGAAAGGGTGCCCGGCTCCGACACTACCTTATCACGTTATCCTCGTATCGAAACTGTCAATCATCCTACATACAACCATCACCACTCACACTGTTTTCCCTTGACCGTAAGGTCCGAGTTGGCAACAACAATAATATAGTGAATTACACATTTTGACTAAAATTTAGATAGCAGCAACTTGTTTCGATCAAGTGACCTCGGGGTCGGCCTATATATGGGCCCCGCGCGCTTCCAGCTGCGCCATGCTGCTATACTTAAGAAGTCAATTTCTTTTGCTCAGTGCCAGTGCCAAGGAGACCAGAAGTATTGCTCGTCGCAAAGGCGGAGTCCAAAGGAAGGAGCGTTTTCGGAGGCCTCTGCGTGACAAGCCGATCCGTCTCCATCCCCTATCCTCGATCCACTCTTCAGCCGGAAGCCGATCTCGGCATTGGTGCCAGGGTCTGGCAGTTG
>JAGGAQ010000444.1:0-16526 GCA_017657225.1 Termitomyces sp. T69sscA | reverse complement strand
AATCAATGATACAATGGTAACTAATCACCTAGCAGAGGGAAATCCAAAGAGAACAAGTCTAAGGATTCCCCGCTGCTTGGTGCGGCGCATCAGCGGGTGGCGGAGGTGTGGAAACAACTGTACAGGTGACTGGAGCTAACCTTAACCTTGGATAATGTTTGAACAGGAAGGACATGAAGTTCTGGAGATTTCCTAAAAAGGAAATGACCTCCAGAGATCTCCAGAGGTCTAGAACAAGTCCCAGGGAGTGGCGTAGGGTGTGCCCAAGAATGGAAATCGAATGGAAGTCCCCTGACAGGTATAATGCCCATAGTGATACTCTCAGAGTCTCACAGCATCCAAGCTAGATGTCTGTCAACATCCACATAGGTCATTAGACACTCCTTCTCTTGAGGAGTATAGTGTGGTTTTTGCAGCTTATTAACTGCCTTTTGTAGAGTCACACATTGCATACAAACACATCTATCCCCCTAGTGCTCAGTCAGAGCAAATGTATGCTCCTCCTTGTCATTACAAGCATAATAGTCATTGTCATATATGTCCACCACACCATATTTGTCTCTGTCAATATGGATGCTTTCAGTGTTATCAACTGCAGATTGCTCCTTCACATTTTGAGGAGCTTCCTCATTTTTGATGAGCTTTTCAAGTTCCTCAGCAGCGTCACTGTCAGCATTGTTCTCCACTGCTGTTGTATGAGCTACTTATATTTGCACTCTTGGCACTGTTTGCTCCTTAGAGAAGTGGCCCAGTCAGCCACAGGTGCACCTCCACCAAGCTTGTATCCTGTGTTACCACCATCAAATGTGGCCTTGGCAGAACTCACCTTTGGTGGAGTGTTCTGCATTGCCTTTGGTCCAGATTGGCCCACTCTAGTCCCATACTAGAGTTCCTTAGCTGCTGGTGCATTACAAGCCAGTCCTGTTCTAGGCCTATGGCCTGCTGGCACTATTTGCCAAACTACAAACTGCAGATTGCGGTTCTGTTCCACCTTGGACTGCTTTGCTAGAAAGGTTCCAACCTTTATGGGTTGATGATTTCCCTTCACATGGCAGGAGCTGCACTGATCATAGTGTGTTGCAGTCCATGTGGACTGCTTGTAATGTATAGCATATGCTAAGAACTCAGTCACAGTATTGACTTCCAGTAACAGGTTATTGTTGCATATCAGCATGCAACACATCTCAGCTGATATTCCATCCAGGAAGTTTCTCAGATGGTAAATTTGTCTGGATAGACAGCCATATTCTAAGTATGACTCACCAGGTCATCATAGAAGGTCTGGATGCTCATTTGAGCATCATATACTGCTGTTCTAAAGGCTTCATGAGCCTTCTGCATAGTTGCTGCATTTACAAATAGACCAATTAAGACCTCCTTAGAGGTCCAATCATGCTTGTCCCAATTTGCATGCAGGACATGTCTGCACCCTCCATCTATGAATTCATGGAGCACAAAGAAGCACTCCTGGTCCATGTCATCCCACCATAGCAGCATACTGCTAGATGGTAACAGATGTCCATGGCTCAGTCTTCCAAATGAGAAAACTTGTGCCCTCCAGCATACACTTGTATATGCCTCCTTTCAGCTTGACAAGGCTTGACCCTGTGAGGAAACTTGAACCTGACTCTAAGGAATCATTGACTAGATGATTGAGGTGGTCATGCATATGATCCATGTGGATTTTGACTGCTTCATTCATTCTTGACATGCTAGCATGCAAATCATGAGGTGAGGGCATTGATCATGCCCTGGCTGCTTGATATGGAGGCTCCTCTGTTCTGTGTTCAAGACATGGCACCTATGGAGCCTGAAACACTGGTATTTCTGGTCAATGGCTAGAGGTCTATGATCATCTCAATAATCTTGTTCATCCTGGTTGTTATCACAACAACCACATCCACAATCACTGTGGTAGCCATCATCACCACTTCCATTGTCCAGATCTCTGTCCAGTTCTCCAGTCCTTGCAACAAATTGTTGCCTCATATGATCAATTGGCATGACATCTTCACACTCTTTGAAGACTACACCTTGGTTGTCTATTAATGACTCACCTTGTTCCTGCAAATATTGATTACAGATGCATTGATAATCAACGTGCTTGTTCCAGTTGTCTACTAGATGGACTTGTCCTCTGACATATTGCAGTCTAATTGGTTTGTCTAGCATGCTCTTGTTGCATGCCTCTTCTCTAATAGTGATGTGTCAGCAAGGTGTCATCATCTCAGGTGGTTCCTCTACCTCATCCTCACCTGCAGAATTAGATATAGCCATCTCTACCTCTGATGATGCCTGACAAGGCATTCTGCTAGTATTAGCTTGCTGTCATGCAGCATTCTGACATTTCTTGTAGTCCTGCTGGGACTCATTTGCATGTCTAAGTGCATTTAGGATATCCATTGCTTTCATGATGTCTGGAGTGCATTGACACAGTACTGCATTGTAATCCACAGACTCAGCTGGTGTGGCTGTTGATGTTGTGGTCTCTTGTACTGCCTTGCACTTGATATACTCATTGAGCTCAAGCTCAAATATCCAAGTAAAAAAAGTCAAATCAGGCCTAGGTACACACTGGCCTCTATCAGCCAATAACTGTAGATGGTTTTGCATCAATTTCTTGGTGACTGTTGGAAAACAGTCCAGTACCAGCTGAAGCTGGACAAACTTTCTGTCACAATCTACTATTGACCTCCAGCACTCAGCCTTGGTCCTGGGACTCCAACCTCTCCAAACCAGCCTCTACAACATCCCAGGCCCAGACCACTATCTGACCAGCCACCTCAGCAGCCCTTGGCCATCACCGCTTGTCACCGCCACCAGCCACTGCCACTTTCAGCACTACTTGGCCATCACTGCCTGCAGCTGCCACATCAGCGCTGGCCCTAGCTACTCCCAGCACTTCTTCTGGCCCATGCCAAGGCCTCCTCTGGCTCCCACCAAGATGACCATCATGCATCACAACTATGCATCACCTTCCGCCTGACCTCTGCACGCCATGCTCCATCCCTGCTCCTCACCTCCTTGCCTCATTGCCATTCTATGCTTCCATTGATAAGACCCAGGTTGTATCAAAAGGTGTACTGATGATTTCACTCGCACAGCCATATGGATTAGTGGTTAGTGTGCCCTATGAATTATCTGGCACCCCCTCAAAAAGCTGAGGTTCAAACCCCAGACATACACTTGGCATATTTTTCATAATTATTTTGCAACTTGTTTTACCTTATTTTCTAAACCCCGAGGTTTTGCCAGCTTTGCTGCCCCACCCTGGTAACCACCATCATTCTACAACGTTGACATTTTGGTGATTTCATACCTACTTTTTGGCATTTTTTAACATGACAGACAGCCTGACTGGTGCTGCTAGGCGTCACTAAGGTCTGATGGACACTTTCCTATATAAAAGATTGTTGCCTATTACCCTTTACCTCTTATGCTTGGGCTTGAGAGCTCAATTAAGCATCTCTCAAGCTTACTCTATGCCAAGAGCACTATTGTATGGTGTCCTTGTCTTGCCACTGAGAGTATGCCAGTGTCCTCATCATCTACGTGCCTTGCAACTATGGCAGGCATTGTATGCTTGGCAACTACGCTAAGCATCTCCTTACCATACCCTTACTGCTGTCCTCCGCTAACCTGGCTTCTGAGACCCTGCTTGGCTCACCTTCACTAGCAAGCCTGACACTACTTGCCTTGTGACTGCCTACCCCAACACCACTTAGTACAATTTTGGGCATCATCACTGTGCTCTCAAAGCAAGGCCTTTCTTTGGGAGCTTCCTTTGCACCGCACAACATACATTGACCACCACTGCCATCTTACACAATCCCCAGGCTCCATCTCAAGCCTTACCACCATGACTCATCACTAGTGCCTGGACCTGTGCTCTGGGGCCTACCTACTGTCCAGTATACAAGCTGTAGAGTAGCATTGAGTACTCCAGTCTTGATATTGCCATACTTCTGTCTTTACTTTCATGTTTTGTTCTTGTTTCCTAGTCTCATGTGTCCTGGTTTCTATTTCCTGACTTATCTTATTTTTGTCTTGTACTTGCCTCATATTGTCTTGTTTCTCTCATCTCTACTTGTCTTGTACCATTCCCAATCAAATCTCTACTTCTTCTCTCTCTCTCTCTGCCTCAAGCCTCTAAGTCTCTTGCTCTCTCCTCTCTCTTCTCTCACTATAGTCTTGATTTGTTCTGTTTCCCCTTCCATCTCTCATCTCAACTCTTTCCCCTTTTGGCTTGGTTAGATCTCCATGCCCCCTATCTCTGATCCCAGGAATCACCAAGTCCCTTCACTCACCCCAGTCACTCAACCATCAGCCTTGAGACTTGCTCTTGCACTGGCACTCATCTTCCACCTTACTCTTGCACCCTGAGAACTCATGCTCAACTCAGTGCTTGTCTTCCAACTCCCTGCACTCGCACTCTTGCCCAACATGACCAGCAATCCCCTGCTTGCCTGCCACTTGCATTCCTGGTCCCACCCTGGTCTCACCTGCCCTATGCTCTTAACAGTACCGCTGCATTTGTAGACATTGTGCACACCACATAAGGATTTGCCCAGTGGACTGGGTGTCAGGTTCCGCTGACCACTGGGGCTCAGTTCACTGGGCAAATACCTTATGTGGTGTTCACGGTGTCTACAGACGCAAGGTACTGTCAAGAGCATGAGGCATAAGAGACCAGGGGTGTGGGTGGAGCAAGTGGAAGATCGCCGGTAATGCCAGGGAGGGAGGATGAGTGCTAGTGGGGGTGGGAAAACAAGTGCCAGGGCTAGGTGTGAGTCCCAGAGATGCAAGAGGATAGAACAAGTGAGCACCGGTGCATGAGTGAGTCCCAGGGATTGATGATAAAGAGTTTGGGGCAAACATGGGGACTTAGCAAGTCCCAGGGATCAAAGTGAGAGGAGCGGAGATCAAGCAAGCTGAAAGGAGAGAGTTGAGATAAGATAAGGGGAAGCAGAATGGAACGAGTTGAGACTTGAGGCAAGAGACAGAAGAGACAAGGAAAACTTAGGGATCAAGGCGAGAGAGAGGGAGCAAACAGAGATGAGATTAGAGTAGGAGATGAGTAGAGACAACGAGTAGGAGGCGATATGAGACGAGTACAAGAATAAACAAAATAGAGTCAAAAACAGAGACCAGAATATGCAAGACTACAAAACAGAGACAAAACACAAGGAAACAATACAAGAGGTATGGCAATATCAAGACTAGGGTACTACTTACTACTCTACAACCTATATATCATATGGTAAGTGAGTAATGGGGCTCAGAACCAGGTCTTGGCAATGGGTAGCAGCATCAGGGCTTGAGGTGAAACTTGGGGGTCATGCAGGGGCTTGAGACATGTTGCACAGTGCAGGAGGTCTTGCTTTGGAGCGCAGAGACATGTAGCGGCAGGGGTGAGGAGGTGAGCAGAAATGGGGCATGAGCATGCAGGATTCAGATTGCTGGTGATGCATGGTTGTGATGTGTGATGAGGGTCTCAGCACAGGCCAGAGGAAGCGCCAGGGATTGCTGGCACTGGCACTGATGTGGCGGCTGCAGTTGGAGGGTTGCTGGGGATAGCTGGGGCCAGCGCTGATGTGGTGGTCATGGGCAGTTATGGCTGAGGGAATGCTGAGGTGGCGATGGCTGGTAGTGTGATGGGCAGTGATGGCCAGGGCTGCCGAGGTGGTTGGTTGGGTAGCGGTCTGGGGCCAGGACAGTTGTAGGGGGTGGGTTTGGAGAGGTTAGAGTCCTGGGGCCGGGGCTGGTCCCAGAGGTCAGTAGCGGGTCATGACACTGGGTCCCTATAATCAGTGGAACCTGACACTTTCCAGGGGCTCTTGCACCTCAGCCATGGTTCCTGGCCACTCCCTCCCAGCTTCTCTGTTGCTGGGGGTGCTGATGACACCCAAAATTGTACCAAGTGGTATTGAGGTAGGCAGTCACAAGGCAAATAGCATTGGGCTCACTAAGTGAGGTGAGCCAGGCAGGGTCTTAGAAGACAAGTTAGTGGAGCACAGCGGTAAGTGAGTGTTAAGGTAATGCTTAGTGTAGGCACCAAGCGCTAGATTCCCACCATAGTTGCAAGGCATGTAGAGAACTAGAACACTGGCAAACTTCTAGTGGCAAAACAAAGCACCATACGATGGTGCTCTGGCATAGAGTAATACAACAGAGGCAAAATTGAGCTCTGAAGCCCAAGCATAAAAGATAAAGGATGAAGATAACTTGTCATTTGCAGAGCATAAGTACAGTATATATAGTAAATTGTAAGCAAAGTTACCGTTGGCAACCAAAGAGTTGCCAAAGCAGCAAACTAAGTAAGTAAATAATAGCCAACAATCTTTTATATAGGAAAATGCCAATCAAGCTGTTTGGCGTGTCAAGATGCCAAAAAGTAGGTATGAAATCACCAAAATGTCATTGTCATGAAATGATGGTGGTTACCAGGGTGCAGCAGCAAGGTTGGTGAAACCTCGGAATCAAGAAAGTAAGATAAAATAACCTGAAAATAATAAAAAAAAATACAATAAGTGTTTGTCCAAGGATTCAAACCCTAGCCCTTTGGGAGGGCACCAGGTGAACCAGAGGTCACGCTAACCACTAGTCCACATGGCTGTGCCAGACAATACATTAGTACACCTTTTGATACAACCTAGGTCTTATCAGTGCTGAAAGCACCTTTTCTCCAGTGGTCTTGTCTCTGTGTTCATTATTTTGACTTGAGTATTTTCTACTTGCCTTGTCTTGTCTCTCTCCTCTTGTCTCTACTTGTCTTGTATCTCCTACCTTAAATCTATCTCTGTTTCCTTTCACTCTCTGCCTCAAGTCTCTAAGTCATCTCTTGTTTATTTTGAGGCATGCGGTTGCAACAGTTTGATGACGTGTACCCAGTGAGGTGGTCCAGTCATATGTAGTTTATATGCATGGGCCACATGAAGCCCAGAGCCACCTTCCATTTCTCCTTAGAACATACTCATCATACTTTATTTTATAGAAACTGACTGAGTCTTGCATTTCTACAAATGCCGCATCCTTCAAATCCACTTGATGACATCCATGCTCCCTTGTTATACTGAAAATATTGACACTTGACAAGAGTCTCAAGGACGTTTGGCACTTTTTCTTGGTTTGTTCACAAGGATGACTTGGATAGGAGCCAGTGAGGAGGGTGTTTGTCCAATGGATTTCTTCAGTAGATGCAGAGTTTTGTTGAAATATATTCATACTTAATCAATGATTGAAGCAGATCATCTTGCAACCTTTCCCATGTTCTATGGTTTCAAGTGAAAGTGGACCAGTGTATCATACTAACATGCTCCCCAACTGGAAATGTCACTTCATGGTCTATGCAGGGTTTCTTTTATTATTAACTATGATCCCTGGGCCCTTGCCTTGTGTCAAGTTCTTCTATGTGCAATAGACTTTGGGCCCTTTGATGATACACTCACATCAGGAAATAGAGGAAAATCATCAAGACACAAACACTGATCCCTACCTTGTCTGCAAAATGGCAATGGTCACAAACTCTGTAGGATTCATATGGCACTTCTCCAAGTCTGCACATTCACATGATTTATCATTTTCCAAAATTAGGTCCTAGGTGTTCAACCATAATAGATCTTAAATCACTAACTCTGATACTTACTCATCATTGAAAAATCTTGATGCAAGGCCAGGCCAAAGTGTGTGGATTATTTTGAATAAATGTAATTGCTCATTAGTCACAGATACCAGAGATGAACAGAGAACTCATTTTTAATAGAATCACGCATAACACACTACTCAGGGCCATATAATGAATTTACTAGCAGCCACCCACTTATACATGATCATGTTATTCTCCAGAATAAATTCTTGGTTTATAATTATTATATAAATCAGTGTATTTCTGCAAGCCATTCTTGACTTGATTCTTCCTCCTCATTTGCAGGGGGCAATGCAGTTGGCTCAGATGGGGAGGGCCTGACTGTTTGATAATTTTCCAAGACCTCAATGACTGCAAGTTTACGTGAGTCAAACTGGTTAGGCCAATTATGCACATAATCAATAGGCATCTTTCCATCCTCATCCCTAGCTGTTCTATCCCATCCATGGTCAAGCAAAAGCTGCACTGATTCCAAACATTTGTTTAGAGGATTGTGATATCTCACTGCAGCATGAAGTGCAATAGGAGATGCTTGAGAACCATGCTCCAAAAGGTATGCCACCACATCTGGTTTGCAGTGTTGAATTGCAACTTCAAGTGCTGTTCTTGGCTTTTGAGAATGATAATCACTTGTTTGAGACATTAAACCTGGCTCAAGTTGACTAAGGGCAGTGACAGTATCCAGATTGCCACACAAGGCTGCTTCATGCAGAGCAGTCCAACCATGTTTGGATTCCTCACATAGGTTGAGATTCATTCCTTGATCAAATCAATTGTGAATATCCTCTTCATATCCGCACTGAGCACAGAAAAACAAGATCTCAAAGTTACGTTTGTATGGCATTGACAAGGGTTGGCCCCAATCTAGAAGGCACTGAGATAGAGTGTGGTGCCTACTCCTAAATGCCTTCTTGTATGTGCTAATCCACAAGGGTTCAATCTTCTCATGCCAGTCTTCCAAAGTAGTAATGCACATATCAAACAGGCTTTTGGAGGAGGAGATCTTCATGAGATTTCTGAGAAATCTGCTATATGTGCTCTGCTCAAGGTCTTGCTTTGTAGAAGACTGTTCTGAAATATTAGGCAATTGAAACAAGGAGTATGTGGCTGCTGAAAGAAAAAGATTAATGTGTTCAGGCCTTGAGACTACATGAAAAAAATAAAACGTCTGCAAGTTTTCATCTGAGTTCCACTCCTCCAATAGGGCACAAACAGCTTCAACAACAATATTTTTAACTGATCTATTTGAGGAGCAATTGAATACCCAATCTATCAAGTTACATGACTGACTAGCAGCTGCAGCACTCCAGGGTGGATCATCACTGAGCAAAGCCTGTTCTTGTTCTGCTGTTTTCAATGATCCTTTTGGCCACATCTCATGATTCTTAACCCAGATAGAGATGTTTTGGAACTCAATGTAAGTTCCTGCCACATGAAAGGTGGACACCAAAAGTTTAGCAAGGGAGAGCATGAATGATGAGATGTTTAGCCACATCTTGGAATATCTCCTCCAGATATTGCTACTTTGAAGTCTGAAGTAAGCATATCTAGCCACATGAGAAATGAACACCAGAAGCTTAGCAAGAGAGAAGATAAAGGAGATGTGATAGGGAGAAGCAATGTCAAAAGCTGGAAGCATTGATGTTGCAAAGTAGAAGACAAATGTAAGAGCAGTGATAGCAGAAACAATGCTACATATTGGAGATGAAAGTTGGGAGACATAGAGGGACAGTCCAATGAAGAAGATAGCAACTGAGCTGTGAAGGATTAAGGGAAGACTTTCAACAACTTCACTCAGTCTGTACTTTATGAGGCCTTGAAATCTGAAGTTGCGAATTAAAGCACGAGTTTTAGCACTTCCAGAAACAACAACAGTATAAGCCTGTTTATTCCTGTTAAATGTAGTAGCAATGATAGTAAAGAGTGTACACACCTGTATCCACTGTTTTGCAAGGACAGTCAGAAGAGCAGTAGATAGGGACAGAGCCAGGCTAGTGAAGAATAATCCGTTGACCCAGAGATCAGTCGAAGAATGTGTTCGGCTCCCAGGAACAAGGGCCGTCCTGGGAAGAGCATCAATACTGGTTCTATTTCCAGCGGCCCTCAATATTTGATTGTTCTCGTAAAGAAGGGAAGCAGTAATTTGCGCATTATCCGGTTGGAGTGATTGAGATGTTTGGGCAACAAAGGTCGTGACCACTGCCGAGAAGAGGGCGGCCTTGTATAGCAATCAGGTGTTGGAAAGCAAGAGATAAATAATCTGTAATGACGCACAAAAACAAGTAGACCATCAATGTTGTTTCGGAAACCTTCAATCATATCCATATCATAGCTTTCTGCCTCATCGAGGTAGACATTCCAGATGCGAGCATTTTCCTTAGCTTCGTCTCCCTGCTTGTCCGGCTGGTACTTTGCTTCATAATTACGACTACCTGGAGATTATTATAAGTACCAAGTCTTCAGATAGCAACAAGACTATACCGGGAGTGTTAGAAGCTATGTGACTTGTTGTGTTTAGGAGGGCTGACATCTCTGGGATGGTGGGACAAAGGAAAGGTGGGCTTCTTCACACGGCCTTGATATTCCTCCACGCTTGAGCAGCCATCACGTACAGATCGATCAACAATGATAATCAAAATACTTGACGTGGACGCTCCGAGAAACATCTTCGCGCAGCAAGGACTTGATCTGGGACTGAGCCGGTGCATACAGACTCCACGAAATTCGTACAAAAGCATTCTTGAAAAAGGATTTGTATTCCTGGACCTTAGTCCATTACTGACATCACAAACTCTCGTATTCATTCTCCTCGTGCCTTGCGACATCTCAAATGCACAAGTGATGCAGCCTCCCTGATATTCTGTCATGTCAGTAAAACCTTCTTCAGGAGCTTAATGAATCGTATGCGCTGTGTCAGGTAATTTTCACGTTGTTAGTAACCTTTTCTCTTAGAGCTCGTCGTACAAAGTTTGTAGCTTTAATGGGCTACGCTCGGTAAAACACTCGACTTCCTCGTTCAATCTGGACGTGAGATCCCTACCCTTCGAACCTTAAGGTATTTATATATATCCTGTTAAAACCCCCGAGCATATCTTACCACCTAGCGTTTAATCGTAGTATACGTCCAACATGATTTTGCGATAACAGCAATCATGGTCATCATGGCATTGGTCAGAAAGTCAAGATGCGACAAGGCTTGGCTGGAAAAGTGGAGGTATCCCTGCGTATTGGATGTATTGGAAGGCAGTGCCTGCTGTTAAGGAGGTGGGTTTGACTGATTCTCAATGCGACTCCTGAGCAATACGACATTACTATAATACCTTGATCGTATCTGTCACCCGTCTATCAAAGCAATCTCCATGGACTGCTGTGGGTCATATATGAAGTAGTGCGGGGAGTTTCAGTGCCTTTGGCTGCTACAGAATTAGCAGCGCGGCCTCGGACCGTCCCTGGCTGTGATTTCCTGTCTCTTCTTCAGGTTTCCGTCGCTCCAGTCCCCGAAAAAATATCGATCACCCTTTCAAGTCTTTCAAGTCATGACTTGGAGAAGCGCCTCGTCAGTCAGAAGGTGCAGTAGTTTAGAACAAAGTCTCTTCATTTCGTAACTTCTCTCTGGCTACAGTGGTATTTCCAATGGACACAATGGTATTTTATGTGGACACTCTTCTAGCATATATCAGCGTATGATCTTAGAATACTTCGTCGTCGGCCCAAAATAATTATTCCACCCCGGCTTTGATATGTTCCACAAAATCTGACCCAGCTCTCACTCATGAGTTTATTCTTCTCTCCTTCACAATATGTGGGAAACTGACAGTTTGATACAAAGTACAAGCTAGCAGTGGAAATTATAGCATCAACTATGATCGCGATATGTAAAACAACGTCGCGCTGGATGCATTAGATACCGTCCTATGTCGATCTCCTTGCATGTTCAGCCCCACAGACACAGGTTCATACAACGCCGTTGGCTCTACAAGAGTGTCGTGGTCATGACGTGCGTACTGTGAGTTGGCCGACCGAATCGAGTCCAGGGTGAACATCATGTGCCCCGTTCACATTCACGTTGCATACAGGCGGACGACCATTCGGTGCGAGACGAGTTGGATCCAACCTATTGCGTCGATGTGAAGCAAGGTTCATTGGTGCTGAATACGAACGACCCTGCTGTGGGATGTTGCGACCCGCATTCACCAGTCGAGGTCCCGATCAAACGAAGCCGTTATCATTCTTGGAGGAGGAGCATGATAGCCGCGTGAGAAGCGACAGAGCTTGGGTGAAGGCGTACAGTTCGAGCGAGCGAGCGTGAGGAGGCTTGAATCGTCGGAGAATTAGATTGCGAGGGAGGTGCTTGTGAATGGCCGGAGACGCGGGAAGGGCGAAATGTGAGAGAGAGACAGCCTCATGTCACCAACCCGCAATAGCGCTGGATTCTGTGAGCTGCTGTAAGGTACCGTTGACGAACTGAATCCGAGGTGGTAGCAGCGGCGGACTATGAGATGTACAGGACGTTGTCGAGGAGGACCACTCGTGACGCTCGGAGGATTTCCAGAAGCTGAAGGGCATGGATAAGACGCTAGATCGACCATTGCACAACAAAAAACTACGAACCATCACTATCGCCGTAGCAACACCGGTACTTGCGCTCGACCGTCTCCATTCCTCAACGGATCCGAGTGTCTCAATCTAGCATCCCAAAGCAACTCTCAGATTTTGTCTCATACTTGAAGTAAACGGCGTGTTATCCCTCCTCAAAGGTGACGAAGTCTTGTTCGTATCGTAAGGCCCTTGTTTATAACGTGAAGAGGTGTCGTCCTCTGCTGATCTATCTGCCTCTTGAAGCACCTCTCACAAGATTCTCATGGGCGGTACGGCGGGCCTGGCGCATTCGGTGGGAGTAACGAGCTCGACCTGGGAAATCTGTCGACATAGATGCAGGGTCGTCGTGAGTCTGAGTTTTGTGGGCCTTTCAAACCGAACGCTAGGTGGGGGGTTGGTCGACCGCGGTTGGAGTGTTTGCCTCGGGATGACTCGAAGGTCGTGTCAGAGCTCGGCGTAACCACGACTCTTTCTTCTTATCATGATTTCCCTGAAGGCAAGCTGGTGTGAAGACACTTCTCTGGGGTTTAGGAAAACTAGCTTGATCGACGTTTTCGGAAGACGGCTGGGTTCCTGGATGAAACAATGTAGCGTGACATGGAAGATCCACGCGATGGCGCACAGGCAATCTCAGAACGAGGTTCACAGGGAGGAGAAGGGATCGTCTTCCCATAAATTCCCCTACGTCGGGGACGCGGAGCTCGCCTACGATGGATCACCGGAGAATTGAACTCTGGAAACGCATCCTCGTCAATGTCCAGCTTGTAGAGCTGCGTGTCCTGGCTTGGCGAGAGGTACATCTCGAGGTCGTGTCAGAGTTCGACATAACGACTCTTTCTTGGTGTGATGATTGCCCTGAAGGCAAGCTGGTGCGAAAGTCACGACATTTCTCTGAGGTCAGGGAAACTAGCTTGAACGATGTTTCTGGAAGACGGCTGGGTTCCTGGATGAAACAGTGTAGCGTAACACGAAGGATCCACGCGATGGCGCCCAGGTCATGTCAGGAGGAGTTTCACAGGAAGAAGGGATCGGCTCCCACAAATTGCCCTACGTCGCGGACTCGGAGCTCCTGAGAATCGAGCTCGGAAAACGCATACTTGTCAGTGTCCAGCTCGTAGAGCTACGTGTCCTGGCTCGGCGGGAGATACTTTCTCCTAGGGCGTTGTCGACTCCGTCAGAGCTCGAACCGAGGTCCAGGAAGCATAGGAACAGACTGGCCGGGCGTAGCGTGGACGTTGAGGCAGGTGGGAAGGCAGGGGGCTCGTTGGACTGCAGGAGAAGTAAGGTTCTCTGGCTGTGGATTGGTATCGAGGTCAGGGGACAACCAGAGGAAACTAACATCTGTGACGGAGAGGTTGGAGTGATCATATACTCCATGGAAGAGAGGGCTTCATTGTCTTTCTCTGTGCTTGTGGTGTGCGGAGACGGCTTTCGGGCTAACCCGCCCGGCAGAGCCAGGTACTGGAAGAAGGTCAGAGGACAACGCGGAGGCTTCAACTGGCAGAGGTTGACTCGGTTCGTCGAGGCCTTTGCCAGTGATGACGCGTGCCAGTACCTGCGCACGGACCACCAAGCTTTCTGGCCTCATCCTTCCGTTGCCCCCGGGACGCACAAAGCCCGTGGTAAAAACTGCTTGGACATGTTTGCCAGCCTTCAGAGCTGGTTCCCGTTTGAACGCCTTTGTTCAAGGCGTTATATGGCTTCCGCGCACATTGGAAAAATCCATAGTATGCTCGATAGTCTACAGAAGTAGTATAACAATCCGGCAATAACGAGTTTTTAAGGTTATCTTCAGAAGTACAAACTGTCTGTGTGCAAGTTGAGATGTCAATGCTGATCTTTGACACAGTTTTGGTCATATGGGCATTTCGATCAGCACAGCCATCGTGCCTGATCTTGACGGATCTTAACGTGATCGCGTTTGTATCCGTTCTCTCCCAAACATCTTGCAACATGAGACATCCTTCAAGCGACAGAAAGACTTCAACTAAGTGAGAAACTGCACAAGAACTCAATCAGGCTGTGGCAACTGTAGAAACTTCTCTGGCTTCAAGAACACGTACTGGTGCTGAGACAAAAGCTCTGAATGACATGTTTCATCTCTCAGGACTTGCAATGCAGACCTAGCTCTTCAGTGTTGTACCTAAGCCTTAGGGTTTAATAAGGTTAAGGCTTAATACCATATTAAGCCTAAGCCTTAGAATTGGGCTATAACTATTTGTGAACCCCATGAACACCAGTCACATCATAATGTGACAAAGTAAACAAGTACGTACCTCTCGCATACTGTATGTACGCCCGTAGGTCCAACATACCGTCATCCTCAGCGTGTCCGTACTCACCAACACATACGCCATGTGTTGAACATGACGCCATCATATCATTTCAAGCAGTTTTCACTAACCAATGTAAAGCTCAGCATTAACACTGTCCTCTTGACATTTTATCGGTGTTTAACATTGAACAACAGAAAAAAATGGCATTCGCAGTGTGCTACAGTCCCGCTTATATGACTGGACCATGTTATGGACTGACCGGATCTTGAAACTTGGTGTATTGCCTACCATCTTCCATTTGCCACCTCAATTTATGGACTTGTTGCTGGAACAATCATCTGTACAGCATCTTGGTTACATTGGTTGTGAGTTGAGGATTATGGGACATTAACAAGAAGGGTGTGATACATTGCTGACTTTTCACTCTTGTGTAATGGCTGACTTCAATGTATATTAAACACCTCCTGCTACAGCTCCCTATTCTGCGGAATTTTTTGGAGCCTTGACCTTCCATTGTGCTGAGGAATTGAGCTATCCCAGAATCATTACCAACTGCTCTCACTTCTCTTATGTTTTCAATGAGGATGTGACAGCCAATGCTTTTGCAACACTCTTCCTCCCAGATGACATTGTTCTACTCAAGTGTATCCTTGCCATCTCACATGACATGGAAGCAGCTTATAATAAAGGAAGGCGCTCTGTTACAGTCAATGTAAGGACTAAAAAGAAGGATTATCAATACCTCTACCATTTCTCTAAGGTAATTCAGGTCACTCATTTCAGGAGGAAAGCTGACCAACAAATTAGATCAACTTGTTCAAGAGCATCTGTACCAATCAATTTATTGTTAAGACTGCTTCACAGCTTGCACTGTAAGGGTGACCTCTGGAGGCTGTGGCTCAGTCACACAGCTGGCAGAGGGAAATCCAAAGTATATTAAAAGTATGTCACAAATAGCTAGTAAGGTACTAACCTGGCAGAGGGAAATCCAAAGAGAACAAGTCTAAGGAGTCACTCTGCCAGACAACAGAAAATAGTCGACAGTAAGTCACATGACTGGTCACATGCCACACGTCACATCACACGTCACGGCATGTGACATTTCTGATGGGATAGTCACATGCTACGGTCACGTCACAGCAATGGTCACATGATCTGAGCACATGCAGAGGTCATGCACATGCCACATGACTACAAATCGTATGGCCAATGATTTTGCCAGTAGTGGCTGTGAGTCCATCCAGCCAAAGAGGAATGTTCAATGAGGAAGTAGTTTCCCACAGTCTGACCAATGAGGAACTTGACAAGTTGAGAAGAGAGGCAAAGGAAATGAGTGAAAGTGAAGCATGGCTGAGGAAAAAAGGATGTAAAAGGGAGGTCCCCTGACATGCACAACACCTTTTAAGTTTACACTCACTGATTCTGAGCGAGCTCAATCATTTCTTGGCCCAACCTATTTTTCCTATCTTTTGAGGATTCAAGGTGATCACGTACCTCTCTGGAGATTGGGTGATTTTCTAGGCAAGACCTACATCAATGAGGATGTCATGAATGCCCTTGCAGAGATTACTTGTCATGTCGTGTTTTGAGGATCCTGGTAGGATGACACCAATTTGCTGGTTCCATGCACCCTCATTGCAGCTGCAAGATGAAGCCTTTCTGCAATGCATCTGCTATCACAAAACTGTATGTGATACTTCATCAGTACATGCTTTTCCTTTATTAACTCTTCAATATTCACACGTCCTTAGATGCCTACTGAAAAATTGTTGTGGCCAGCTGTTATTTACAATAGCTCTGGTTCTTGTGTTACAAACAGCTTTGTTTACTCACACATCAATTACAATATGTTTATTCCCTTGGTATGATATTCTGTCTTTCTGCAGATTGTGACTAATAATGATTATTTTAAGGGCTCTCATCCTATTCACATTTTTATCATGTTCAGTGGTGGTCACTAACCATTAATGTCTCTGCAACCTGTTACTTTTGTACCAATGCCTCTT
>JAGGAQ010000443.1:0-16538 GCA_017657225.1 Termitomyces sp. T69sscA | reverse complement strand
CCCCCCCCCCCCTCTCCTCCCCCCCCCCCCCCCCCCCCCCCCCACCCCGACCCCAACACGGGAGGGCCAGGGGGGGGGGGGGGGGGGGGGGGGGGGGGGGGGGGGGGGGGGGGGGGGGGGGGGGGGTTACGTAGGGGTACGCACAGGTCCAGGACATACAAACTCGAGTTAGACCAGGGTCCATCACATCACATCACATCACATCACATCACACCACGTCTCGCCGCATCTCCGCGCGTCCATACGCAATACACACATATTGACGTGGGATCCAGGCGCGCACGTCGGGTTTCTATGCAGGTTTTATGAGATGTTGGTGCCCCTTCCCTCCCTGAGTCCTGATGGGCATGTATGTCGTGGGGCCCGGGGACGACGGTAAGCCTGGGAACGGGAACCTCTGCGCGTTCACGTCAGGCGACAGGGAGCGTGCGCGTGCGCGTGCGCGTGCGCGTGCGTGTACGTGTACGTGTACGTGATGGCGAATAGCTTGCCTTGTCCATGTCACCCCTTGCGGCGGCGAATCACTCGCACTAACCACGTACGTAGGTAAGGTAAGGTAAGGTAAGGTAAGGTAAGGTACACTGGGTTGATTGATCGATCAGTCGACGCCTGGATGCCGCGGTTCGAATTGAAATTCACACTGCAGCTTCGGAAATTCGAAGTTGCAATGGTGGGATACGGGAGTGCAGCACGTCGCGCTACGGCTACGGCTACGGCTACGGCTACGGGGAGCGTCGCGTCGTCATCGTCATCACGATCATGTCGGTATCATACTCTCCCAGTGGTACCCACCCAACCCACGGCCATAAACACACACACAGGTACTTGGTCATCGGTGTCAATATCACGATCGCGATCTGTTTCATGTTACGATGATTGACAGCTGTACAATCCAAAGCCATGGACGTACGTACCGATGCCAGTTTCCACAAGCTGTCTGTCTCGTTTCTCGCGCGTTTTAAGATGCATGCATGCATGCATGCAGTTCCCAATTTCCCATGGGTCTGTTCATTTACTACCCAATTTGATATTGGTGCACCAATGTGCCCTTCCATACGCTGATAGTTATGTGTGTGCGATGCGATGCGATGCGGAGCGGAGCGACTATCGTATCGTAGTGTGTACATGCCGTATGTACGTACGTACGTAACCCTGAGCACTGAGCAGGCGTGTGTGCGTGTGTGTGTGCCTGACGACGGTTCACTGATCGCCTCGAAAAATTGAAAAATCGAAGAATCGAAAAATTGAGGATTTAGATCTCGGCGGGCGAGGAGGGGAGGGAAACTAGTGTAGTAGTGACGGAGGAGGCGACCACCAAGTCCAGGACCGGCTTCACTGGACGGCCATAATCCATACATACATACACAGGCCGGTGTCAACATCGCGATCTGTTTCATGCTACCTACATACGGCGATCGACATCTCCGCTGTCCAATCCCCCTGCTCCGACACCCCAACGCACCTCGGAGAGGGAGAGAAAAAACTCGAGGAACGGAGTACCGCGTCGCGTAGAAATACGCTGTGCGCGCGCGAGGGTGTCTGTCTCATTCCTCGCGTTGCTATCTGTTGGATGTGAATTTGGTATTCATCTACCTAACCTATATACGCTGGTAGATGTGTGTGAGCGATGCGGAGCGAGTGTCGTATCGTATCGTAGTGGGTGTGTGCGTATGTGCGTAACCCTGAGCTTAAAGCACCGAGCACCGAGCATGAGCACTGCGCATTGAGCAGAGGGATGCCTCTGCGCTGTGTGCCGGTTCGCTGATCGCCTCCAAAGATCAAAGAACACAAAAAAAATCAAGGAAAGAAAGGAATTGGGATTTTGAGTTCCGGCGGGCGGTGCGGAGGGAAGGGAAGGGAAGGGAGGGAGGGAGTGATGACGTGAACGTTGACGTTGACGTTGGATGTCGATGTCGTGTCATGATGGATGTATTGATGCATTGCATTGGTGGAGGCGACTTGCATTGCGATTGCGATTTGCGCTGCCGCTGTACCGTGGGCTGCTTGGCTGTGAAGGTGGGGACGGTATGGGCATGGGCCCGCGTTGGTCTCTTACGATTACATGCACGACAAACACTAAGCACACAAAGGCAGACGGGATGGGCCCGAGTGGTTCGAGGAACTTTGCGCGGGCGGTGGGATGTTCCGGTGTGTACGTACGTGAGTAAATATGTAAAGAGGCAGGACAGCCAGGATCGGTGCTGGGTGGGTCAGTCGGGTGGTGTGGGGCATGACGAGCAATCATAATCATAATCATAATGGTGAGGGTGAGCGTGGACGCCGAGCCCGAGCCGTGGATGGTTAATTACAGTACATGGACCTGACGTGCAGCCTCGAGGCGGCCAGACAGGAGCATGCATGTGGCAGGCCATATTCGGCGGCGGGATACAATGAAGCGGCAGGACGGGGAGGCATGGATGGCTAGCGCATCCGCTCAGCGCAGGCCGGGGTGGGATCGGGGGGCGTGCAGGGCTGGCGTCATCTGACGGGGCATGGGATTACATAAGCAGCCACGCTGCGTGCATCGTGACCGGCAACTCGGGGGGAGGCCCCGTGATAAGTGGGGAGTGGCCACTTGCGGGTCCAGTGCGGGGCGGCCCGGTGCGTGGGCGCGTGGTCCCCCCAACAAACTCAAGATCGAATCGATTCCGATTAATTTTCCCAAAACCCGTCCCAGGTCGACGCTCCCCCCTCTCTCTCTCTTTTTTTTTCTGTGGTGCGTCTTGACTTGGTTTGTGTGCGGCGACGACGAGGACATCGCCCCGCCCCGCCCCGCCCGCCTGCGCCTCCTAGTCGCTTCTGCTTCAGCCGGCTATGGCCCCGCCGTTCGCGTTCCCCGCCCCCGTGCTCTCCGTCGCCGCAGACGTTGTGCGCGAGCTCGAGGGCGGCGAGGCGCTCACGGGCCTCTGGACATGTGCGTTTTCTTCCCCGGCTCGGCGCCTCGCCCGCGGCTCACGCTTGTGGTTTAGTGTTCACAAAGTGCAAGGCGAGTCTGGAGGACGGACATCGCCTTGAGAATATCTCGTGGCGGCTGTGGCATCGCGAGCTCGCTGTGACACCGACGCCGACGCCGAGACCCGGCCGCATCTCCGAGTCGGAGCATGACGGGGCTGGTGATCGATTGGGAGAGGGGGAGGACCATCCCAGGCCGGACCATGTCCCGAGCACACACGTCCCGCTGCCCGCGCGCCGCGAGCCCCGCGCGCCGTCCGCCGCTCGTGCCAGCCCCTGTAGTTTCGGCAAAATCATCATCGACATGCTGCCCAACCCGCTGCCGGCCGCGCACACGCACACGCACACGCCGGGCGCCGACACACACTCGCTGCCGGTGCAGTGCCACCTCCCCACGCCCGCCGCGTCCGAGCGCCACCTCGTGCCCCGCGTCCAGCTCGACCCCGCCACCCCGCCCCCGCCGCCCCCCCAGCTCGTGATCGTGCACCCCACCCCCGGCCCGACCCCGCACCCCACCCCGCCCGCGTCCCCCATCCTCCCCACCGCAGCCACGAAAACGCCAGAGCTCGTTACCCTCCACGCGGACTCCAGCACCACAGAGTCGTCCGAGGAGGGCCGCGCCGTGTCTGCGATGGACAGGGGCGCTGGGATACCTACGACTACTTCTCAACCACAGCCGCAACAGCCAGCGATGAAAAAGGCGCACAGCACCCCCGTCTCGGCAGCAGACTCGCGCGCGCGCCCCCGCGTCGCCGGGAGCGCGAGCAGGCGAAATAGCAGCACCAGCGCGACCAAGAGCAACAGCAAGAGCCGCAGCCGAAGTCAAAGTCGGAGTCGAAGCCGCGGGCGCGCCGACGCCCCCGGCCTCGCGGGGCTCGTCATGACGTCGGTCTCTACCGCCACCGTCGCCGCCACCGCCACCGCGAAACGCCCCGCGGGGACCCCGCGCGGGCGCGCGCTTGGGCTGCGGAAGAGCGCGTCGCTGGGCGGGCGGGGTGTGTCTGCGCTGGGCGGGCGCGTCGCCGGTGCGGGCGCGGGTGTGGGTGCGGGGGGGAGCGCGAGGGCGCAGAGGGAGAGGGAGAGGGAGAGGGAGAGGGAGAAGCGCCCGACGTTTAATATTGGCTCGCATTCGGATGGGTCGGCGTCGGCGTCGGGGTCTGGGGTTGGGGTTGGGGGGAAGAGCGTGGGGAGTGTGGGGAGCGCCGGTGTGGGTGTGCGTGGGGAGGGGTCGCCAAAGGCGAGTGCTAACACTGCGACGAAGACGAAGACGGCGACGACGCCCGCCACTGTGACGCCCACGGCGACGACTGCTGCGACGACGACGCGGCCCGCGCCGCCGCTGCCGCTGCCGGACCCCGCGACGGTGCTGCCGAGGCAGCACCCCCAAAGGCGCACGATCGTGCTCGCGACGAGCGAGTCGGAGGACGACGATGATTATGAGACTGAGACGGATGTGTCGGAGAGCGAGGACTGCGGGGGCGGCGGAGGGGTGAACGGTAACGGTGTTCGCGGTGCTCGCGGAGGGGCGCCGCAGAGGGTGGAGGAGGAGGAGGAGGGCGATACTGGTGATTGGTCGAGCGAGGATATGAGCGCTGATGATGTCGAGTTTGTGCGCCCCCCGGGGGGGCGCGGGGAGGCGCGTCCGCCTGCTGCTGCGAAGGCGCAGGGGCAGGCGCAGAGGTGTCATAGCGCCGCCAACGTCGCCCACGCCCACCACTCGAACAGCACCACGCGCTCGCGCGCCCCCCCGCCCGCACACGGGCACGGGCATGCCCCCGCGCCCCCGCGCACCGCACACTCCCGCCGCACGCACGCCGCGAACGCGCAGCACATAATCGAGCAAGCGGCGCTCGAAGCCGCGCGCATCCGCGAGATGTTCGCGAAGAAGCCCGTGCCGAGCTCGGAGGACCTCGCGAGGCAGCGCACGCGGAGCGTGGGGCTGCTGACGCAGCTTATGCATCCGGGGCCTGGGGTGTTTGGGGCGGGGGCGGGGGCGGGGGCGGGGGCGGGGGTGGAGGTGGGGGTGAATGGGAAGGGGAAGGGGAAGGGGGAGAGGGAGAGGGCGGCGCTGGGGCACGGCCACGCTGGGACCGCCGCGAGCGCGACGGCACGGGGGCAGCCGCAGAGGAGGGCGAGCGCGGGGCCCGTGCCCGGGATCAACCTGCGCAAGGGCGCGGCGGCGGGCCCCGTGGCGTCGCAGGTGCAGGTCGGGAGCGTGTCGGTGTCCGTGTCGGTGTCGCGCGAGACGGGCCTGGAGACGGGGGGCGCGGCCGACGGGCGGGGGTACCGCCCGAAGGGGCGCCCTGCGGACCTCGAGATGGAGGACACGGAGAGCGAGGGGGAGGGCGCGGGTGCGAATGAGATGTTGGTGTCGCGGAGCGTGGCGCAGGAGAAGTTGAGGGCGCTTGCGGCGCGGAAGGGGATTGTGCGGCGGGAGGGGGAGGGCGAGGGGGAGGGCGAGGGTGGCGGGGAGGGCGGCGGGGAGGGGAAGGGGAAGGGGAGGCGCACGGCGTCGGTGAGTGGGTGTGATTTTGGTCGGGGTGGTGCGCCGCCGTCGTCGCAGCAGGCGCAGGCGCAGGGACCCACGCCGACGCAGACGCAGGCGCCGGCGCCGATACCGCTCGGCCACCCGTACAACCTCCCGCCGGCGGCGCCCCCGTCGACGCCGCGCACGACGCGCCGGCTGATGCTGCAGACGGAGATGTCGGAGAGCCTGCGGCGGAACCTGCTGTGGGAGCGCCAGGTGAGCAAGGTGAATCTCGTCGTGCGGCGGTCGGCGAGCGGCGGCGGCGGGACGGTGCTTGGGGGCGCGCCGCTCAGGCCGCTCACGGCGCTGCCGAGTATGGTGCAGCTTACGGCGAAGCAGCCTGGTTCGGGGAGTGCGAGTGGGAGCGGGAGTAATACGCCGGTGAAGGAGCGGGAGAGGGAGAGGGAGCACCCGAGGAGCGGGGAGGAGCAGAGGAAGAGGGCTCTTGCGCGGAACCGGAGTTGGGCGAATGAGTTTCATTATACCGGATGGTAGTGCTGTGCTGTGGTGATTCACGCACGCAGAGACTCTGTGCGCGGTTTTTTCTTTTTTTTTTTTCTCTTTTTTCTTTTGGGGTTTATGTTTCTTGTATGTTTAAAAGTCTCTCAATTGTGTCTTTTACGCTCTTCCCATCCCATTTACTTACACCCGCCACTCCTTCCCTAATACTCTTCCGTCCCGCCACCATCTCTCCAGCATCCTCTTCATGCTTTTCTTTTCTTTTCTTCTTTTTTTGGTTTTGATTCCGTCGTTATCGAGTCGCCTTTGGCCGTGTATATCAAGCTCACCTTACAATCTTACCCCCGACAGTGTAGTCGTAATTCCCCATAACTTTCTTAATTACCTTGAATGAAATTCAAACAGAATATCCTCGTAGTGTTCGCTGATTGGGTGTTGATACCCGCTTTTTTTGTTCGCATGACGGCTATGGGCGCTCATCAACTGGGATAATCGAAATAGCAGCGCACTTGTTTCGAGCTGCGGTTCAACATCAAAAGTCCTTCCATTCCCATTTCCATTTCATTTCCCATCGACAGCTGCTGCGGGATTGAATAGAGTCATGTACGCTTGATGACTAGGATCGCGACGCAGGGGATCCTTGGAACTGGCGTTGTTGCTACTAGATAACCCCTGTGGATCGCCTTTTTCCCATGAGACGATCCACAGCTGCTGATTTGCCGCTGCTTACGCTAATTTTAATTTTAGCCGTGTGATCTCTGTCTCTTTTGTGCTGTGTTGGGCGTAACCTTTGGCCCATACGCAGGCACGGGGCGGCTTCTCCCCCGCAGCGCAGCGCCACGTTGCGATATCGCCAGCGATTGGATGCGAGTCATAAGAATCCCCCGTTTCTTCCATTATATCCGTTCTTTCTTCCTTCGAGAACGTGTAATCAGGCGGCATGGATCAGGAACCGATGCGGGATCAATGTTATGTATTTATTTGCTAAGACATTTTCATGAATTGAGGTCATCTTTCCCTCTCCACAACCATGTCCTCTAACGAGGAAGAGTTCAACGACAACGACAGCACACAGACGGTCAAGAAGCGGAAGGTACAGCGCGCGTGCGACGTCTGCCGGCGGAAGAAGAGTATGTGGAGTCGTGATCTTACTCTGCCCTCGCTTACTCACCCTATTTCGTCAGTTCGATGTAAGGCTAACACTTGTTCGTTGATATGATGGTTAATTCCTCGTGCAAGGCGATGGTGGCCAGATGCCCGGGCACCGCTGTTCGAACTGTATCGCCTACAACTTTGAGTGCACCTATGTTGAAGCAGCCAAGGTGAGTCGTGTGTCCGAGTCAGCTGCCAGGCTCATCGGGTGTCGTTTGCAGAAACGCGGACCCCCCAAAGGGTGCGGCAGTTCACAATTCGTGACGATTGGATGCTCAATTATAGCAGATACGTCGAGCGGCTAGAAGGACGTGTGGAGAAACTGGAAAAGGTGTTGACCAAGGTGAGTCACGAACTCGTTTCCGAGATCAGACCGCGGACCCCTGACGTCTACCCTGAAGTTGTGCCCCGGCTCGAACATTCTGAGAGATATCGAGTCCGTCGCGGACACCGATGCTTGGCTCGTCGAGTGTCTTCCTCAACCTGCACAAAAGGCCCATCCAGCACCTCTGATCGTCCCCCCGCGGCATCCCTGTGAAATCGCCACCTCCGTCATTAGAAAAGTCGCACAGCCCGTGGATTTCCAAGTAGACGATGATTTCACCCATGTCATCCTCTCGGACGAATTAAAACGACTTCAAATCAGTGAAACCGAGAAAAATAGGTTCTTTGGGAAGTCCAGTGGTGCCATGCTTGTGCATGCTGCGATGGAGCTGAAAAACGAGGCCACTGGTGGACAGGATGATATACGGCGGCCTATTCTAGGCTCGAAGCGAGATAGATTCTGGATGTTGGCTCCGGTAAGCTGTCCATTTTTGGAAAGAATCCTTGTATAGGGTTTATCTTGAGTTTTCAGTGGGAACGTTTCACAGATGATGTTCCAAAGGCTTCTTTTGTCTTTCCTGAGCCAGATCTCATGATGCATCTGATTGACCTCTACTTTTCGAAAGTGAATATCTTTCTACCTCTTCTTCATCGGCCGACATTCGAAAAGGCTGTGGCGGCGGAAACCCATCTTCGTGACGATGGTTTTGCTTCGGTGCTCCTGCTTGTCTGCGCTGTCGCTTCTCGTTTTTCGGATGATCGTCGGACTCTGCTAGATGGTGTCGAAGACTTGACTTCTGCTGGATGGAGATTCTATCAGCAAGTGCAGTTGGTAAAGAGATCTGTTCTTGCTCCGCCGTCGCTCTGTGATCTACAGTATTACTGTGTAAGTGCATTCCTCTTCTCCCTCGAGCAACCTCCCTGATGCGTATTTAGCTGTCAGTCATGTTCCTGCAAGGGTCTTGTGCACCGCAACAGTGCTGGACATTGGTTGGCATAGGAATCCGTATGGCGCAGGATGTTGGTGCACATCGGAAAAAGCATAATAACAAAGAGTTGACAGTGGAGGAGGAGCTATGGAAGCGCGGATTCTGGTAGGGCGTGCCATCTTTTCGAATATCGAGAATGGCACTTGATATTCTTCTTCGCAGGGTGATGGTGTCAATAGATCGCATGACTAGCTCTGCACTGGGTCGGCCGTGTGCTATTCAAGATGAAGAGTATGATGCCTCATTTTCTGTCCTTCAACTGTACTCATCAAAATTTTAGTTTCGACCTCGACTTTCCACTTGAATGCGACGACGAATATTGGGAACATCCTGACCCTGCAAAACGGTTCAGACAACCTCCTGATAAACCTTCATACGTCACAGGTTTCGTAACTCTGCTCAAACTCAACCAAGTTCTTACAATAATTTTACGTACTATAGTAAGTCAACTCTGTCTACCTGTTCGTAGTCCTATCTAACCCTTTCAGTACTCAATCAATAAGTCCAAGATCATCCTAGGATTCGTAGGGAAACAATGGGAACAGAATATTGTCGCGGAACTCGATTCGGCGCTCAACAAATGGGTTGACTCTATACCCGATCATCGTACGTCCTCTTCGAGAGTATTCAATCTATATTCTCATACACATGTGGAAGTTCGATGGGACCCTAACAGGGAAGATACCATGTTTTTTCAGCAATCTGCTTCTATCTACTGCACTTACTATTATATCCAAATCCTCATTCATCGATCCTTCATTCCCTCACCCCGTAAACCATCTCCCTTGTCTTTCCCTTCCCTTGCCATTTGCACCAATGCTGCGCGATCATGTAGCCACATAATCGATGCACATCGACGTCGCGGTTTAATTGCCCTACCTCATATCCAGGTACGGAGTACGTCATCCTCGTTATAGGTGTCCTCTACTGATGCCTTTCAGATTGCTATATTTACCGCCGGCGTTGTGCTGCTCCTCAGCATCTGGAATAGTAAACGTCTAGGAGTATCGATGGACTCGAGTAAAGAAATGGAAGATGTCCATAAATGCATGCAAGCCCTCCGGCTGTGTGAATCCAGGTGAGCATTCCAGCCTTCTGCCACGCGCCCTTCTCATCTCGAACTAGATGGATATCAGCGGGACGTTTATGGTAAGCTCTCACTCGAAGAACCAGTCATTCTGCGCGAGCTGAGACGTGGATCTGTAGGGACATTATGTATGAGCTGGCCTTCGTTGGTGACTTGCAGCTACCCAATCCAAGTCCCCCGGTTAGTCACAAGCGCGACAGAGATTCTGATAGCTCTGCAGGGTCCGTCACCACACCGACCCCTCCACCTCCGTCTGCAGAAAATCATCGGGCGATTGCTGGTACACGCCGTGTGGCCGCCAAGGCGCTGTCCCCGCTGCAGCCTCCATATACCTTACCAGTTTACAGCAACGAATTAGGAAACATGCCAATCAGTATTCAGGGGCCGATGCAGCAGCAACTCGCTTCTTGTTGGGATGCTGGAGAACCCATCAACAGTTCATCAATTCCTCCCTATCCATACCAACTACCGACGACTATTCCGCTTGACATGGACCTTTTTAATCAGATGGATTTCCATTACGACCCGGCATTTGCTCAGCAAGCCTCGAGTTCGTTGCAAGCGCCTTATCCTGATAATATCGTCGACGGGGGAAGCAACGCCATGGGTATGCAACAACTCATAGGGGTGATGCAGGACCAGACTCCGTTCGCTGAAGCGGGACAGGGGCTAAATGCACCAAGAGTGATTGATAATGACTCAGTAGCAATGTGGTCGAACCCGCCTTCAGGCTTTGAGTGCGTATTAACTATCTTGATTTCACTGTCTCATGGACCTATGCTTACTCCACAAATAGTTTGGATGATTGGGGCGTATACCTCTCAAACGTCAGTGAGCTTACTCATGGAGCGAGCCACCCACCAGCCGGATAGGTTGAATTTTGTTTCTGTGCCCGAGTTTCGTACCGTCCTGTTCTCATCTCATCATCGTTAATCTCATTCCATGGTCATCTTACAAACAAGTAGAAATGGTATCGATTCTTCAATCTGTAGCTCAGTCTAATCTTTTCCTGTCAGTGTTTTGCATGCCATATTAACTTATATCACCTCGCGTCCGCGCAAATTCCATTTCTTCTGCCAATAACCTCAACCTTATTCAATTCTAACGTCACATCGCGACCGAAAATAAGCGTCAAAATGTTTGTCTGGCCTGCGAACTTGTTCGGCGTTGTGAGGGTTCACTGCCAGATTGCTAACACAGTTTTAGTTTTTTCAACTGAAGACCGAAAAGATGTACACCTACTAAGATTTATCATGATATATTTTCCGTTCATGCGGACATATCACACACCGTACGTGTGTCAATTTTCTGATCTAACATCTGATTATCGTTCCTTTAGTGTGACTAGCGCCCAAAATGCGACCGAGTGTACGCGTGCTGGACGCATAACAAAGATTTCGAATGGTCTGAACAAAAACGATCTATGTACATCAAATGGCAAATCAGGGGATGCAGACCATGACATGGTTCTCTTTCATAGTCTCGATTGACTCAAGAAAGGCCACTTAGCCGATCGGGGACTCGTATTACCCGATTTGACTAGTTCCGGAGTTCTAGAAAGTTGACTCTTTTACCATGCGACTTTTGGATGGCTGGGCTCACGAGACATCTCCGCGTTCCTCGTCGGGCAGAGGCGGCCTTTGTGTTCATTTCATACCCACTAATGCGCTAAGCAAGACTGCGAATCTGTGTTGAAGTTACAACCTTCCTTGCTGGTTACTGTTCAACATGGGACACTGTTCAAGGAAGGTTTAACGAGACATCCTAATAGGTGAATTCTGGGTTTGTTTTTCCTGCTAGAAAACAGTTGTAAAAACAACTTTATAATCGGATAGACCGGCCCTCGTGTTTTACGGCATCGCCCTCATGCCGGAATGCGCTGATGGATGTGTATGTGCATACACTCATGTTACATACTGTGTGGTATCAAGCTAATAAGGTACGTCGGATATATCACAATATTCTTATATTGGAGAATGATATAAAGGGGCGCCTCCCCTATC
This sequence comes from Termitomyces sp. T69sscA, assembly GCA_017657225.1. NCBI lineage: Eukaryota > Fungi > Basidiomycota > Agaricomycetes > Agaricales > Lyophyllaceae > Termitomyces > Termitomyces sp. T69sscA. The sequence goes on along the minus strand of JAGGAQ010000443.1, from coordinate 5,045 downwards.
CTTGCAGACCTCAAGGTGGAATTCTATTCCTTCGCCATCTTCTTTCTCGGTCATCATGTTGTCCAAGGCTTCTATCTTCGCGACTGCTTGTCTAGTACTTTCAACCGCAGTGACAGCGACCCCGCAGAAGCAGAAGAGGCAACTAGCGCAGGTCATCACTGAGTGCACGGTACCAAACACAGCAGCACTAACTTTTGTACGATCTTTGGTCCTCGTCCTCGTCTACATTGATTTTCTCATTTTCCCTATCTCTATGATCCTCAGGACGATGGTCCTTGGGTGTATCTGTGAGTTGCGATACGAAGGGGCTGGTGCTCGGGTAAATCAACTCAGTCGGGTTTAGTTACGATGTCAGCAAGGCATTAGTGGCTGCCAATGCAACAGGAACGTTTTTCTTCAGTACGTCACCTCTTTCTGTGTCAGGTATGACACTATGAACTGGTTACTTCGAACTTCAGATGGAAACAATTGTGAGCATCCTCCGGACCATTCATCAGCTTTCTCAAGATTTCTCCTTTGCAGATCAATGCATCTACGATGCGGACGAAATCAAGCGTGTTCGGTATGCCTTTGATAAGGGTCATCAAGTCGCTTCGCACACATGGGCCCACAAAGATTTGACCACCCTCACTTGGGATCAAAGTAAGCACGAGTATTAATCGAGATCGCGTACCTTTACACATGTGGCTGACAAATTTCCGAAGTACACGATGAGATGTGGAGAGTTGAATGTAAGCAAAATTTCCCTTGAGTGAAGCAATACTAAGTTCGCACAGTGGCCTTGTCGAGAATTGTTGGGGTCGTCCCAGCTTTTATGCGTCCTCGTAGGTCCTCAAAGCTGAAGAATGCCTTTCAATTACTAATGCAAAACAGCCTATGGTAACTATAATGATCTTGTCCGGCAGGCATCAGCAATCCGAGGCCAGAAATTGGTCATCTGGGATTTCGAGTATGTGCTCGAGTTTAATGTGACAGCACAACTGATCTATTCGACTACCCATAGCTCCGAAGACTCTATTGGTGCCACTCCTGCCGAAAGTGAGGCTAACTATGACGACGTGATCGCCGAGCACCCCAACACTATCTTAGCATTGAACCACGAAACCATTGGTAAGTATCTTGGACTCTAGGATCGATTGGCTGACCAAACACAATCTGCACCCCAGAAACTACTGTGTAAGTCTTCCTTCCGCGGGGTTGACTGACGACAATATGAAATGAAATCACTTTTCTATATAGCCATCAAGTACTTCCTTACGCTATCAAGGAATTGCAGGCCGCTGGATATCGTCTTGTTTCTTTGGCTGAATGTGTCGGCCTTCCAGCTTACCAGAGCGTCGGCCCGCGTGGTACCCCTGATGTGAATGATTCGCTGATTTTTAACTTGGTACCATTCTCACGATTACTCTCATTGCACTAGGCGTCCTGGACTTGCTGAACGTGATTAAGCAAGTATCATCCCTGTCATATCTTGCCTACAACCGATGGATCTCGCGACTAGAAATAACGCTTTACACATGCCGGATTGGATCTTTTGACTTTAATAGTAATAGTAGTTGGACTCAATGCCTTGCAAGTAATACCATTGGATAATGACGGGCCTCTTGGGTCCTTCTTGTGTCTAAATTACTGATATACATGGACAAGTTCTCATTTTTCGTTCCCGTTTCGCATAAAAAACGAAATCAAAACGAAATCAAACTCTAGTACAAGAGGAACTGAAATACGTTCAATTCAGCAGGGTTGTTAAAAGGTGTTTCGATATAACGAAATCAAACTGTCTATTAAGCCCATCGACCTGTTGGAGAAGTTGATGCCGAACATAATTCTTGATGCGGTATGTACACATGTTACATGTAATTTCAATGGGGTATCAAAATACAAGTCAATTCTCTTCTAGCCGATAGTTAAAAATGCGGACTAACAGTAACAGTGACGCCTGCCAGGCCCTGAGTGCCGATATCAGAACCCAAAAGTTCGAGCCAGATTGAGAGACTGATGACAATGAACGATTAGCAAACACTCTCGGCAGTAAAAAAAGGGTGCCCTAATCCGGGAGAAAAAGAGAAGCAACGAGGTTCAGGTAAATATCAACGACTTCCGAAGTAGTCGTGCTAGCAGCCGGACGTCAATCAAGCCACTTCCCAAAAGCACGTACGTACCCCGTTCGTAACCCTACGGAGAAGTTACGAACAGGATATAACAGCTCTTCGAAGGGTCATATGGCCCCGGCATGTGTCATCATAGAAACTGAGGGTGCGAGTATGAGAAGGGGGAAGGAGACTCACATAAAGATACAGATTATGCTGATTTACAGGAGCCGATGAGGGTCGTCTATGCATCTTCGTCTTCGTCAGTCAGCTCCTCTCCGTGCCGAATGCCATGATGTCGATTATAACCCTCGCGGCGAGCCCAAGACCGTCCATCGGTATAGGGCATAATACGAAAAGGAATGAGAAGGGTATAAAATGGACTACATCATCGTTCAGTCCGGAGAATCAAGAAGTTTGCAAGGAGCAGCACGCACTACCCGGCATCTCCGATGTTGAAGAACAATTTCAAGTTCTGGATTCTCCTGCGAATAAATGATCAGGAAGCTGTATCACAAGAAGAGGGGAAGAAAAGCACATACCCGAGGTCGTAAGAGTTTATGAATATCTTTGAAGATAAGGGGGTTGAGATGGTCGATCCATATAAAAAAAGTGGAGATTTACGAACCTCTCCTCGTGAATTCGCCTTTTTAGTGTATACTTCGTGGTCTTGACCCTCTACAGTGGTCTCGCCAGACGAGATGCTCCACACGTGGTACAAAAGCATAATCCCGACCGCCAGACAGAGGACGGCAGCGAGCATGTATATGATGATATATGCGATCGCAGGAACTCGGTATTCCCATTCGACCTGTCATAAAAGAGTCAGCGTTATGCTATACAATATATCGAGCAATGAAAACAGACAAAAGTGATACCCAATGCGTCAAAGAGCTGCTTATATCCAAGCGCAGCGTAGCAGAAAGTGGACAGGACGAGATACGACCTAGATAATCTCAGTTTGGACACGCGGGACCGACTGACGAGACGTACAAGAAGAGAACAAAATGACGTTCGTTATGCAGCCCCACGCATTGGTTTATCCCTGTTCAAGTTCAAAGATGAGGCGCGAGCGCCGACCAAGAGTAAGGAGACGCACACTGTCGCATATGAGAGGACAATGGAGATCAAAATACCAACAGGACTCACGGGGCAATGGTGGTCGTACTTGAGGACACATCGTTTGCAGATACGACAATGATGTGTTCGCTGACTGCAGGTGAGCGACACACGAAGAAGACGACAAGTCTGCTCACTTCTGGTTTCGTCTGGCCACACCTACTACACTGCGTCGTTTCTGCTCGTGTAATATTCACGACAGAGGACCACTTGACCCTCCCCATCAACGCTCTGCCCGTTCTTGGTCGACTCCTTTTTGCCCATAGAATACTGTTCCCTGACTCGGTTGGAGGTTCATCAACGAAGCCGGGTCCAACAGTGCACACATAGAAATAGTGCATTAACAGGTTCAACGCAATTATGCAGCACACTGGCAGCGTAATGACTTGAAAAGAAAGGCTGGGCATTATAACATCGACTAAGAATCTCGGTTAACCAGTCAACTCGAAATGAAAGTCGTGACACGTACGCACAAAAACAGACTGCTCCCGTTGTCAGGAGACAAACGGCGAGCCCCACAAAAAACGGACCTGCCGCGCCAGTAATTTTGTCTCCAGCTCTTTCTAGGACTTTGAAGCAGCGAAACACAGTTTTAGAACACGAGTTGACCATGGTGGTTGGGGAGGAGTTTTGTTGTTTGATGCATTGTTCTTACGATGATCACTTTCACGACATCAATAAAACAAACAATCAGTATTATCCACTGCTTGATTCAAACGACCAGTTTTACGATACAAGGCTGTATTTATTACTTTCTTACCTTTCCATGCTGCACCAGACTTTCTTCGAAGTCAAACGTCTCAGCATTCACTGACCACAATGACCACGTCCTTGACTTTCGTGAATCTTTTTACCAACATAGTGCGTCAACCGGAACGCCCTCAAGCCTGTTGGGCCTGCCCTCATGCAACCATGGAAGAGACGCCAACCCAATCTAATCTAATCTTGACCAACTCCCCACGTAATCTGTTCTCAGACCGCCCAATACCCTCCAAAAACTCTTCGTTTCCCAATACGGGTGTTATAATTCCTAGGCCTTTGAGGTTCTTAACCTTAATTTAAATAGCCTCATACAGACTCCTTTGACGAAGTTCTCGAAGAATTGTTCTTTTCTCGTTAAATCAACATTTGGCGAGTGGCTGGTCTGGAATTGAAGAACCTGCCTGCTTCCTCCTGGTTTTCAATGTGTCCTAGTTTAACAAGTGTTTCGTTCACGATAACGCATCCACGGTATGGCTTCTATCTCCTGTCATGACATGTCAGGAGGGTACTGTCATGTGCCGGGAAGTGCAAATTCTAGCCATTTTTTTTCTGCAGCTCTGTCCAGTGCATGCATGCTCTTCAAACTTTTAGACAATCTCGATTTACTCCTAAGCTAGAAAGTTATAATTTTTATATAAAGATTTACGGCGTATGAGATGTGTCGGCCAATGTCCGAGTGAGGGTACCAAAAGGACCGGGAAGTGCAAAATATGTCACACCGGGTCACAGCCCGAATTCCAGCTCCGCTTGACAGACGGCACGAGCCCAGCAAAGCGGATGTGCCAGATCGGTGTTGATTTCAATTTGAGTGCATGCCGGCGCAGCCGTACGCTAACAGCCTTCAAGTTGTCACACTCTTTTTCGTTGAACAGAAAGATATTCATTTCTCTATGCTTTCCACTGTTCTGTATGCTTCGGGAAATTGATTTTAAGTCATGATACATGTATGCAAGGATTTAGTGTAGTCAAATTTCACACACTCCATCTTGTTCCATTCGACCGAGCTCCGGTGGGTCGCAAATCAGTTCTGATTTCGCACTTTTGTGCTTCATACATTTTTCCATCTCAAGTTCC
>JAGGAQ010000442.1:0-16578 GCA_017657225.1 Termitomyces sp. T69sscA | reverse complement strand
TGAAAGGGGAAGAGTCAAGATGAGAGATGGAGGGGGAAATAGAACAAGTCAAGATAAAGGTGAGAGAGGAAAGAAGACAGGAGAGACTAGGCTCAAGAGCTCAGGTTTGTCTTCAGTGGGATCACTCAGAATAATTTTAGTTTCATATTTGAATTAAATTGGGTTTTATTGGTTTCTCTTTTGTGTGAACCAAGCCTTTATTTCATACAAAATCAAACTATATTATTTTGTCACTCAAAAGTGCGTGCGCATATAGCTAAGCCCAGTGCAACAAGTGAATATATTTATCTAAATCTAATCTTGTCAGGTTCTGCTGACCATGGGGGCTCAGTCCACTGGGCGAGTACCTTACGTGGTGATCACTGTGTCCACAGATGCAGAGTACCTGTAGGAGCGCTAGGCATAGGAGACCAAGGCGGAGCAGGAGGGGTAAGTAGGGAATTGCTGGTAACGCCAGAATAGGGGGTGAGTGCCTGGAAGGGTGGAGGACGAGTGCTGGAGGTAGGCACGAGTCTCAGGGAGACAGGAGAACGGAATGAGCGAGTGCTGGTGCATGAGCAAGTCCCAGGGGATCAATGAAGTGACAAGTGTGGGGACTTAGCAAGTCCCAGAGATGGAAGTGGGAAGAGCAGAGATTGAGCGAGCTAAAAGGGGAAAGAGTCGAGATAAAATAAGGGAAGGGGAAATAGAACAAGTCAAGACTGGAGGCTGGAGACAGAAGAGACAAGGGAACTTAGAGATTGGCAGAGAGATGAAGAGTAAACCAGAGTGGAATTAGAGTATGAGACAAATAGAGGCAACAAACAGAGCAGATATGAGACGAGTACAATAAAAAATGAAGCAGAGTGAAAAATAGAGACCAGACCACACGAGAATACAAGATGGAGACAAAACACAACAAAACAGTACAAGAGCTACAGTAATATCAAGACTAGAGTACTACTTACTACTCTACAACTTATATACTGTGCGGTAGGTAGGCTCTGGGGCTCAGGCCTGGGTCCCAGTGGTGGGTCGCGGCGGAGTGAGACCTGGGGATTGCACAAGGCAGCGGAGGGAATTGAGACATGTTGCGCAGTGTGGAGGTCTTGTATTGGGAGCATAGAAACATGCAGTGGCAAGGCTAGAGTGAGGAGGGAAGTGGGAGCAGGGCATGCAGAGATTGGGTTGGCGGTTATGCGTGATTGTGATGCATGACAGGGGTCTTGGCACGGGCTGGGGGAGCGTCAGGTGTTGCTGGTGCTGGCGCTGATGTGGCAGCTGCAGTTGGGGAAGTGCCAGGGATAGCTGGAGTCAGTGCTGATGTGGCAGTCACAGGCGGTGATGGTCAGGGGAATGCTGGTGGTAGTGGTGGCTGGTGGCGGTGACAAGTGGTGATGGCCAGGGGTTGCTGAGGGGGTTGGCCAGGTAGCACTCCAGGCCCAGGAGGGTTATGGAGGTGGTTTTGGGGATTTGGAGTCCCGGGGGTTAGTAGTGGGTTGTGACAAATTGGATATGCTATCAATTAGATAAGATAAATTACAATTCACATCATTATGCAGTTGGAAAACTTGTTGTCTCCTCCTAAATCTTGTGATTATTTTGATTTAATTTGTGGAGCTGGAACAGGAGGGTATGTTACAATTTACAAAACATTACAACAAAGTTTTCTATTCAATGGTGGTACATCAGAGTCATTGCATTGAGTGCTTGGCCGGCTCCATATGCCTATTGAATTGGTTATTGAGAGGTATGTCTCATTCAGCACTCTGATATGAAGAAATGGAGCCTTTGGGGTGAAAAGTTCAAGGCAACAGTCTTTGAGTCTGGCATAAGAGGCATTATAAGATCTGCAGGATTTCCAGAGGATATTTTTATGCAAGAAGACGATTCTCCATGCAAAAAGTACTCAAATGTTTTTCATTTATATCATTTGAGCTAATATTGTAATTACTTCAAAGTTTTGCTGTGGCTTTGCCTTCTGCTAATATGACACCTTGGATCTTTAGAACATATCAGGTAAAAGCCAACCAAGGCTATAATTGTACAGTGGTGCAAGCTACTAGAGCTACAACTGCTACTCCTGGTCTTTTTTATCCTGTGTCTATTGCTTCTGCTGGAGTTAGTGAAGACTTGTTTGGTACAGATTTGGGCTATAGCATTCCCATAAGCCTGGTTTTAGGGGAAGCAGCAGAGGGTTTTGGTCTTTTCCAGCCAGTGGCATGTTTAGTAACATAGGAGCAGGAAATTCTGGTCATATCTCATGGAATCCCAACGTTGCCTTTGGCCAAACAATGATGAAGCTTCTTCAAAAGATAGCTACTAATTGTGAAGCTCAAGCTGAGACCTTGACAAAGCATTATATACAAACACCTGGTCTGTTTTATAGGCTTGGTGTACATAAATGACTTCAAAAGATGGCTGTGGATGATTTGAATAAAAAAGGAGAAATCAATGTTGAAGAATGACTTGCACATGGTTGCAGGTGCGCCACTGTGAAGTGGGGCATGATTGGTATTTGTTGATCTTTGCCTAAAACCTTATTTTATTTTCACCTAGATAATTCAGATATATGCATAAGCCACCCTCAGTCAACCATATTATATTGGAGTGACTGAGGGTGAGTTGATTTACCTACACTTTTACTTACCTTGTTACTCACATATGCCCTGTAGAACTTACTCTATAAATCTATAGGTAATAAATGAGTCAACCACATGATATTGGAGTGACTAAGGAACTTGCAGCTTAATCACGCAACTAGCAGAGAGGAATCCAAAGAAAACAAGTCTAAGGATCTCCGCTGCTTAGTGCAGACATTAAGCACCCCTCTTACAAGATCTAAGCCTCCCCTTACTCCCAGGTTTCTAATGTCTACCTATTTGCACATGTACCAGCCTGCCGGATATCAGACCCATGCTTACAGAATTCCAGTGCCCAAAACTTACTATGCCATGAGTACCCCACAGCCTCTATCTGGTGCTCCCGATTGAAGACTACTCCACACTCGTTCCTAGATACTGGGCCCTGGATCAGAACCAGATACTCTATGGCCCCTCTATCAGTCAAGGAATTCCTCAGGACTGAAAACACAACTTGCTGTAGGCTACAGGAGGAACTTATCAGCAGGTACTGCCCAGAGGCATGCCAGAAACACTGCCCAGCACTTGAACCCTTGACTCTGGTGCATGCTAAGGCTGCCTTCTTTGCCCTAGGCCAGTACTATGTCAAACTTACCCCTACCATGCCACTGCCTCCCCAGGAATACCCTGACACCTACTACTTCTCCCGAGCATGGCCCCTTGTGGTGCTCTCTATCCACACCCCACCCTCTTCTCTGAGACACTGGCAATGGGTCAAGGCCTATGTTTAACAGTGCAACAAGATCCTATGCTCCTCTACATATCCTTGGCAGAGTTCACTAAATGCACATGCACCCTTCTCATCAGCATAGGACATCATGACCTCTCTAAGATCTTGAAGCAATGAGCTAATTGCCTCCTTGAGTTCCATGACCTCTACCAACATTGAGTAACACCTGAAACACTCTGCAAATGGGTGTCAACTTTCAGAACAAACTGCTTGCCCTGGTGGATGAAATCCCTCCAGCATTTTGAGGACTCCATGCACTCCATGCACTTGTTCCACATGCAGTGTGAGGAACTGATCAAGCCTTGGGACTCTGTTCCTACCCTGGTATCCTGCCAACAGAGCTCAAAGTGGCATCCAACATTCTAGAGGCCCTCAACTCCACTGGAGGACTTTTTGACCAGCCCACTGCCTGCACCATTGGCCTCTCAGCATGCTCTGATGCCAATACCATGCCCAGCACTTTCCACACTTGGGGCTAGCCAGCTGAAGATGGGCTGCATCCTGATGCCGCTCCTCAGCCTCCACCCACTAAAAACAACAACACCTCTACCCATACCCTTTTGTACATCAACAGGCCTGAGGCCACTGACAGTGGGTTGACCTCTCCTAGTGGAGTTCCTGCCTCAAAGCCCCAATGTGATTGTCCACCTGATATCAACCTGTGCCAGCCCCATTGCAATGCACTGCTGCCCCACAATTTCCATAACAACCCTCCACCCCCTCACCAACCCATGGGCCCCAGTGCACCTCAACCTCCATTCCTCCAAGGACCACTGTGACCTCCTGTGCTACTCAGACCCCCACCTGGCTGACCCTTCAATGCCAATGCCAGACCACCACCCATTCCTAGCTAACCCTTCCATGCCAATGCAGGACTGCCACCCCCACTATGCTCCCATGCCCACCTCCTATGCCACTCCTCAGAACACCTAGGGCTTCCTCTAGACCTCCAGAGCATGCTCTAGACCTCCAGAGATCTCCAGAGATCTCCAGAGGTTGTTTCCTTTTTTTTGAAAACCCCCAGAACTTTCCACACTTCCTGTCCAAGCATTATCCAAGGTTAAGGTTAGCTCCAGTCATTTATACAGTTGCTCTCATGCCTCTACCACCTGCTGATATGCCACACCAAGCAGTGGGGATCTTCAGACTTGTTCTCTTTGGATTCCCCTCTGCTAGGTAATTAATTACCATTGTATTGTTGATTATTGTTCCTAATATAACTTTGGATTCTCCTCTGCTAGTTGTGTAATTGAGCTGCAACTCCTCAAGGTCACCCTTGCACTCTGCTTCAACTGCAACAGGCATTTGCACAGGAGTTCTCTAGTAGGTTTGGCATTTTTAACACTATAGCAGAAGCTGAAGAGAACCTCTTCAACCTCCAGATGTACAACAACAAACAGTTTACCACCTTCATCATCTGCCTCAAGAAGGAGGCCTACAAAACCAGCTGGAACTACAAAGCCCTCCAGTTTGCTCTTTGCTGCGCCCTCCTTCAATGCATCAAGGATGTCCTCCACCTTGCACCCAAACAACCCACCTACAATGGCTACTAGGTGCTTGTCACTCAGATTGACCCATGGTATTGAGAGGATTGCAGTGGCTACTTGGCACCCCAGGTGCCCTGGAACTCCTCTAGTAACTCCAACACCCAAAACCAAGGAACAGATCCTATGCAAAGTAGTACTTCTAGAGTATTATAAATTTGCTGATGTGTTCTCCAAAGGAAGCACCAAGGAGCTCCCCCTACACCAGCCATATAACCACAAAATCAATCTTGAAAATAGTACTGCACCCCCATTTGGCAAGATCTACAACATCCTCAAGGATTATCTTAACAACATGCTTGGAAAAGGCTTCATTTGGCCTTCAATCTCCACCACTGGACCTCCAGTCCTATTTGCTAAGAAGAAAGACAGTTCTTTATGCCTTTGCTTCAACTACTGGGGCCTCAATCAAGTCACCAAAAAGAACCAGTACCCTCTCCCCCTCATTGATGACCTTGTTGACTGCCTCTGCAGCACCAAGGTCTACACCAAAATTGACCTCTGCTCCAGCTATAACAATGTCTGCATAGCCCTGGGGCATGGATGGAAAACCACCTTCTGCACTTGCTATGGCCTCTTCAAGTATCTCATAATGCCTCAGAGTTTGCCAAACTATTCCCCCAACATGTATTCTCAAAACACAGACTACAGCTCCCTCTTTGTATCCTGGTTCTAGCAGTCTCTGTGTAAGGCCCTCAAGATAAAGACTAACCTCTCCTTCACCTATCACCTAGAGGCTGATGGCCAGATTGAGCACATGAACCAGACCCTGGAACAGTATCTCTGCCTTTACATTAACTATCTACAGAATGACTGGCACGCTGAACTGCCCCTTGCCAAGTTCACCTACAACAACGCCCCCCACTCTGCCACTGACATGTTCTCCACCACTTGGTTTGCTGAAAAGGCTATTGACCCAAGGACAACACCTGGAAACCCCAGAAGAATCTTGCTGGCACCCCTGCCAAGCTTCTAGACTTCTCTTAGTACCCCAACAAGCCCTGGAACCCCCAGGACTAGTGCTCACAATGTGAATACAAGATGTTATCTTACATAAGTCCAAGGGCATGCATCACAGGTGCATGCTGATTACTAAATATAGTAACTACAACACATTGCTATGTGTTGAATCTGGTCATGGTAACCCATAGGTTACATATCCCCCTTTTAGACCAATGTGCAGTCTAGAGTAAAGTAGTGTGAACTCACATCACCTGACTTCATCATAGGATATGGGTGCACACCACCTTAAGTGGTTGATGTAGACTTCAGCAGTGCCATGGGCATATGACCATTGCACCCAACAGGGTGGCCAGTATCAATGATTGATGATCACAAGTCTTTGCTATTGATACACCATCAATGCTATGGAGTATAATATGTGGCATCACTGATGCCATATATTGTACATATATGTACAGGCAACAGTAGTAAAAAAAATTTGTGCTATAAAGCGTGTTCTGTATCAGTAACATATTTTGACTTCAGAACTTGAAGTTACCTAATCTATGTACAATAAAGGGCCTTTCAGCCCATTGTTTTGCCAAACTGCAATCTGCCCGCATCCATTGTCTTTGCTGCCTCCCCAGTTGCAACATTAACCGTGGAGGGGAGGGGCTCCAATTGCATCTTCAGTGGGGTTGCTGGACCCCTGCATCAGTCCCATCTACCATGTCACAATTGGTTGGTGTGATGTTAGTTGCAGCTCCAATAGTGGGCATTGTACCATGCACCAGTATTAGCTTTCAGAGCTGACCTATGTTTGAGTCCATTCCAATGTAATAGTAGAGGCCAGTGGCCTCAGGAATGGGATTAGCTGCGCTTTCTTCAGTGCATTTGAACAAAAGGCAGTAGTGGTCCTCCTTGGACAGTTCATGTGATCCATTCTAGTGCAGAATAGCCAGGGGTGTTCTATATATGGTGAGGCACTGTAGGCACTCATTGTTGACATCTGTAAAGACATTGAGGGACATCATGGGCTGATGGAACTGTTGCTCCAAGTAGACCATGCCACCATGCCATATGTGTAGGTGTGGTCTACCCAGTCTATTGGGTTTTAATTATGCAGTAAGACACAAATCATGTTGTCATTGGAAATGTTCCACACCTGATTGTCAGGTACATGGACTTGGCATATCTCTATCTGGGCCCCAAATTGGGCCACCAGCAGACATCTAGTATTAGCTGCATAGGCGGCTGCTGCTTCACAATACAACCTAGGTCATGCCATGATGAGAGTGAACCATCAAACTAATGTGATCTTGCACTCTATGCGCATTATGTGAGCTGCTGAGTGCGCTTAACACCCTGTAGTTTGATGTACTAATCCATCACTACAAGTGATTTACAGTTTGCTAGGGTCTCCCATGTAGTGTCCCCTAGACTCCAGCACACCTCAAATTCAAGGTTTCCTGACTGAGTCCACCTATGATCTATGGTTCATCCACAAACCATTCTTGGTTGTCAGCTGTGCTAAAATTGTAAGGTTCTGGTGCCGTGTGGTTCCCATCCCTTGGCCATCATTACTCGCAGCTGCCACATCGGCGCTGGCCTCAGCTATTCCCAATGCTTTCCCCAGCTATAGCTGCCACATCAGCGCCTGTCCTGGCAACCCCTGGTGCTTCCCCCAGCCCATACCAAAGCTTCTTCAGCTCCCACCAAGAGGCCCATCATGCATCACAACCATTCATCACCTCCAGTCTGACCTCTGCACACCACTCTCCATCCCTGCTCACCTCTTCGCCTGATTGTCATTCCATGCCTCTGTGCTCTCAAAGCAAGCCCTTCCTTTGGGAGCTTCCTTTGTGCCACATGACATGCATCAACCACTGCTGCCGCCTTGCATGATCTCCAGGCTCCATCTTGAGCCCTGGTGCCATGACTTGTCACCAGGGCCCAGACCTGTGCCCTGGGGCCTACTTACCATCCAGTATATAAATTGTAGAGTAGCATCAAGTACTCTAGTCTTGATATTGCTGTACTTCTGTCTCTTGTTTTGTATTTTGTTCTCATTTTCTAGTCTCATGTGTCCTGGTTTCCATTTTTTGACTTATCTCATTTTTGTCTTGTACTTGCCTCATATTGTCTCATTTCTCTCTTCTCTACTTGTCTCATATCTCTCAATCTAATCTCTGCTTCTTCTCTCTCTCTTTGCCTCAAGCCTCTAAGTCTCTCATTCTCTTCCCTCTCTCTTTCTTCTCTTGCTTCAGTCTTGACTCATTCCATTTCTCCTTCCATCTCTCATCTTGACTCTTTCTCCTTTTGGCTTGGTTAGATCTCTGCATCCTCTATCTCTGATCCCAAGACTTGCTCTCACACCAGCACTTGTCCTCCATCCTACCCTTGCACCCCTGGGACTTGCGCTCGCCCTGGCACTTGTCTTCCAACCCCTCACACTCCTGCCCCAGCATAACAAGCAACTCTTGCTTGCTCACCACTCGCATCCCCAGTCCTACCCCTAGTCTTGCACGCCTCATGCTCTCAACAGTACTGCTGCATTTGTAGGCATTGTGAATACAAAATCAAGGCTACTGTACCTAGTGCTATGCTATGACTTCAATAGGTGCTAAGTAGGCTCCACAATACAGGCCCATGCCCTGGTGATGAGTTGTGGTGCTGGGGCTCCAAGTGAAGTCTGAGGACTGTGCAAGACCATGTCAGCATGTGTCATGCAGTGCAAAGGAAGAGCACTGCTTTGAGAGCAGTGTCATGACCCACACCATTTTCCTCCCATCAGCCAGCTCTTATCCCTCTCTGCCCTGTCCAGACTCCTTTTCCTGCCCTGTTTGGATGCTTCCAGGATCCTCAGCTTGTCCAAGACATCTCCAAGTCTCAGCCAGATCCAGGTTTCAGCCAGATCTATAGTCTCAGACACAGCCAAGTCTCAGACACATCCAGGTATCAGATACATCCATGATCTCCTGTTTCAGATCATGTCTCCTTGACCCAGATCACTTCTCCTTGACTAAGATTACTTCCATTTGACTTAGACCTACTTCTCCTTTAGGTAGTAGCCTACAGCTATATAAGATGTTCTAGTTGATAGCTGTAGCCTTGGCCTTAATATTGACATGATTTGACTGGTTACTTGACTTTTTGTTTTCCTTGCTTGTGTTTGTCTCTTTATTCTCCATCTGCTTTCAAATCCATCAGTTCCCCAGTTCATATTGAATCTCACAGTTATCTCTTCCCTTTGTTTGCTTACCATTCCTTGCCTTTTGGTTCCAATCACTCTACACCAGTTTCTCAGTTTACATTCTCTGCCTTGATTTTACATACATTTCCCAGTTTACATCCCTACTTGCTTGTTCACTCCACATACTTGATCTGCCCAAGTGATTGCTTACTCTTTGGACAGAGTCCCCCAGGTCAGGAGTCAGAATCTTGACAAGCAGGAGGCATGGAATGGTGAGGAGGTGAGAAGTCAAGCAGAGAAGGAAGTGTGGTATGTGGGGCTCAGGCTGAGGTGATGCATTGGTTGTGATGCATGATGGGTGCTTGGTGGGAGCAGAAGGAAGTCTTGGTATGGGCCAGAAAGTCTTGGTATGGGCTGGGAGAAGCATCAAAGATTGCTGGGGCCAATGCCAATGTAGCATTGGCAGGTGGTGATGGCTGAGGAGATGCTGAAAGTGGTGGTGGGTCAAGTGCTGATGTGGTGGTGACAGGTGGTGATGGCTGGAGAAATGCCAGGAGTAGCAGTGATGGGTGCTAGACATGTATTGGTCTGGGTGGTGTGTGCCTCTGGTGTTATGGGGCTAGTTTGGGGAGGTGGGAGTTCCAAGGCCAGGGCTTAGTGGGTCATGACAGCTTACTTAATTTATAATCCAGATCTTTTTCAAACCATGTATTTTGGCCTTGCTTTATCTGTGATGCCATTAGCACTATCTGGCTACCATCTGGACTGCTCAGCCTCCCTTCAGCCTCCCTTCCCATTTTGGCATCATCTCTGATGGATTAACTGATCTTTAGACCCACTCTACTTGCTAGCAGGCCTTTATGCTATTGATTAGCTTACTCATGCTGACTATTGCTTACTCATTTGTGCTTAGTACATACCAGCCCTATTAGTCCATACATTGTAGTCAATATATGATAGTTATAGTGTGTTCAATGTAGTGTATAAGTAGGACTGGTGGATGGTACATCTTCAGTCCTGGAAATAGCATTGCTTTTAGGTTTTACACATTAGTGTGATTCTAAGCTCTTCAGTAACAGCCTTGCCCTCTGCTCTCACCCTCCTGCTCTGCCACCTTATCAGCAGACAACTCTATTCCACCTCTATCTGACAATGCCAAGCTTTTCATCCTTGTTTGTGTCTATGTAGATGATGGGCTGGATGCAATCAATGTCGCAACCCACTACCAACCTCCAGCACTCAGCCCTGGCCCTGGGACTCCAATCTCTCCAAACCAACCTCCACAACCATCACCAGGCACAGATTGCTACTCAATCAGCCACTTTGGCAGCCCCTGGCCATTACTACCCATCATTGCCACCAGCTACCACCACCACTGCCACCCACTGGCCATCACTGCCCAGAACTGCCACATCAGCGCCAGCCTTGGCTATCTCCAGTGCTTTCCCCAACCACAGCTACCACATCAGTGCTGGCACTGGCAACCCCCAGTGCTCCTCCTGGTCCATGCCAAAGCCTCCCCAGCTACCACCAAGATGCCCATCACGCATCATGACCATGCATCACTGCTGGTCCGACCTCCACACACCATGGCCCACTCCTACTTGCCTCCTCACATCACTGCCATTCCATGCCTCCATGCTCCCAAAGCAAGACCTTCCTTTGAAGAGTGCTTGCACAATCCCCAGGCTTCATCTTGAGCCCTGGCGCCGTGACTCATCACCAAAGCCTGGACCTGTGCCCCATGGCCTACATACCATACAGTATATAAATCATAGAGTAGCATCTGGTACTCTAGTCTTGATATTGCCATACCTCTGTCTCTAGTTTTGTGTTTTGTTCTCTGTCTCTTTAGTCTTGCATGCCCTGGTTTCCGTTTTTTGACTTATTTCATTTTTGTTTTGTACTTGTCTTGTATCATCTCACTTTGCATATCTCTACTTGTCTCTACTCTCAATCCTCAATCTAACTCTGCTTTTCCCTCTCTCTCTGCCTCAAGCCACTTAGGTCTCTTCTCTCCTCTCTATTCTCTCACCTTTGTCTTGACTCATCTTGTTTCCCCTTTCATCTCTTTTATCTTGACTCTTTCCCCTTTTGGCTTCCTTAGATCTCCATGCCTCCCACATTTGATCCTGGGACTCACTCACACACCGGTGCTTGTCTTCACCTCTTCCCTTGCATCCCTAGGACTTGTGCCTACCCTGGCACTCATCTTCCAACCCTCTTCCTCATCCCTGGCACTTGCACTCCTGCCCCAGCATGACTGGTGATCCCTTGCTCAACCACCACTCACATCCCTGGCCCTGCCCTGATCTCACACACCCTGCGCTCCCAACAGTACCGCTGCATTTGTGGACATTGTGCGTGCCACATAAGGATTTGCCCAGTGGACTGAGCTCCCATGGTCAGCAGAACCTGACAGTCAACTCCAAGCCACTCATTCCAAAGACCTTTAGCATACACATACAGTGAGTTCCTCACTCATGTCTGAATATCCCACGTCTTTATCACCCTGTCTAACTACTCTCCTTGTAAAAAACTAGACATGATCTGCTGGTATTCACATCAAATCCATGCACACAATTCAGTGTTGATCTTTTTTATGATGCTTTTTCCATGATTTGGCTGTTCATAGCAGGAGGAGTGATTTATTTTATGCAAACTTGTATATATTCTTGAACATATATATCAAGTTTTCAATTTTCACGCTTACCATATTTGTTGTATCATGATTTGTGTTCAATAGAGGCATCTATTGCACAGAGCAATATAAATTGGCTATTTCATAGCACAAACTACATCTACATAAATAAGAAAAACTGGGTAACATATCCATTTGTTTACTCTTTCTGCAAACCTCTGCAAACCTCTCTCTCACACTTTTGAGACTTTGCTAGTTATTCTTTGTGTCTTGGGGTCAGTGGAATGTATACTTTATTCTTTAGCAGTGTGCCTGTGTCATATTGGTAATTATCACATGTTTGCACTCAAAATTGTGAGACACATACCAGGTTGAGTCAGATTCAGATGTAGATGTAGATTCTGGTGCCTCTTCATCCACAGAGTGAGATGCCATTCCATATGGTGGAAGTCTTACAGTTTGGTAATTCTCCAAGAAGTAGACAAGTGCAGTGTCATATTTGCTGTGTGCAACATCAAGCAATGTCTTTCCTTCATTGTCCTGGATGGTTCTATCCCATCCATGCTCAAGCAAAAGCCCTACTTCTTCCAAATCTGCCTTTGGCTGAGAATATGTTATCACATCATACAGTGTATTATGAGATAATGATCTGACACCATGATCTAAAAGATATCCTACAATATCAAACTCTTGATAGAAAATAGCAATATCAAGTGCTGTACAGGCAGACATGAGAGCTGGCTTTCTTTCAACAAGGGCAATGACCATATTCAAGTTGTCATAATTGGTCGCATAATGCAAAGCAGTCCAGCTTTTAGAATCTTGATCATCAAGGTCTATTCCTTGATTTATCAAGTCATCTACATCTTCTGCATTTCCATACTCTGCACATTTGGCCAAAAACTCAAAACTCCAGTTACTACCAGATTGACAGAGGATGGGCTTGGCCCAATTCACAAGGCAGTGAGATAGAGTATGGTTTTTGTTTCTGAGTGCCTCTCTATAAACCAAAACAACCGCATCCATCATCTGTTTCTGCCAGTCTTTAGGGCCAAGGATGGATTTATCCAACAAACTCTCAATAGAAAAAGCTTTAATGAAGTTTTCAATCACTTGAACATATAAAGTTTTCTCTTTTGTAGAAGACCTTGGATCTGACAACTTTGATGAGGAATATATGATTGCAGAGGGGAAAAGCATTGTGGAAATAAGAGGTTTAGAGGAGAAAATTTCAGATGACAAATTATCAAGAAAGCTACAAATAGCCTGAATGACAATTTCTTTGACTGAGGGATTGGAAGAATGATTGAGCATCCAACCCAAGGAGTTTTGAGCAAGATAACTATAGCTCCTTATCACTTGATTTTTCTCTGCCATCTTCAAGGATGTTCTATCCCACACTGGACATAGCTTGAGGATCTTTCCATCCCAGAAGTACAAACATGCATAGTGTACCATATTGAAAGCAAAGGACAGAAATTTAACAAGAAGAAATAAAAAGGAAATGCGATAGGGACAAGCAATGTCAAAAGCTGGAATGATGGAGCATCCAAAGTAGAAGATAAATGTGAGAGCAGTGATACCAGCAATGACTCCACATATTGAATGAGACAATTGTGAAACATAAAGAGCAAGTCCAACAAGAAAAATGGCAACTGAGCAGTGAAGGATCAGTGGAAGACTCTTGATGAAGTCCCTGAATTTATATTTCTCAAATCCTTGAAAGCGCAATTGACGGGTTAAAGCAAAGGTTCTGGCATCACCAGGAACAGTTGCACAATATTTCTATATAACTGCATCAAATGATGATTAAACAAGATGAGGGAGTTAACAAACTTTAATCCATTGTTTGGCAAGAACAGACAGGAGTGTAGTCAATAATGAGAGGGTGAGGCTGGTGAAGAAAAATCCATCGACCCATACATCAATTGAAGTGTGGGTCTGGCTTCCAGGACCTAGAGATGCTGCAGGCACAGCATTGATGATTGTTTGATTTCCAGTGGCTCTCAACAGCTGGTTGGTTTCAATGAACAGGGATACCATGATCTGTGAGTTATCTGGTTGAAGCACCTGAGATGTTTGGATAACAAACGTTGTGAACACTGCAGAGTAGAGGCCAGCCTGTCTTGGGATCACGAGTCAGACTGGAGACACATGTACAGCCAAAACTTACAAAAGTTAGGAGGTTATCAAGATAACTTTCTAAGCCTCGAAGCATGTCCATATCATAGTATCCGGCTTCATCAAGGTAGACGTTCCAGACGCGTGCATTGTCCTCCGCTTCTTTGCCAGGTTCGTCAGGGCTGTAAACTTTGTTGTAATCGTAATTATAATTAGAACCACCTGGGATTGCTATTATAATATATTTTTCAAAGAAATTACAACCCTACCAAAGTGAGGAATGCCAGAAGTTGTAGGAACTGAAGTGTGAAGCAAGGGATTAACCATGCTGAGGGTAAGAAAGATAGAGATGAAGATGCTCTTCACAGCAACATGTAGCGTTATATCATAATCGTGGGAAAATACATAGCCTTACATAGCCCTTCGATTACTCATCTGAGCGTAACGCTGTTGCGATCCGTGTCATTCTAGAGTCTAGATCGGACAACAGAAGCTCAGCTCAGCGCTCATACACCCTGCATACCATTGATGTTTCAGTGCGATGCTTCCATTCATCCCAAATTTGTTTCATCAACCGATTGCATCTCACATACAAGTCTGTCACTGCTGTTATGGGGAGGACAGACATGACTACTGTGTACGAACAAGCAACCCTCTTCCTGTTCATCCTCGTCACACTTCTTGGACCTGCACTCCTCCAACATATGAAGTGTTTGCGCTGCCCATTGAGTCCACAGGTGTGAGTTTGGACGTGCTCCCGGTACGAGGTGCAGAAGTACATTGTTCGACATCCAATCAGATGAGGAGCGTGCATATTGCGGCCCTTTCAATCTGTACGATGGTTTTGAATGATGTAGTAGCAGGGGCAAGCAGTGTGACGTGTTTGTGATCGCGCGGGCCTTGACACCGCCTCAATGTATGTATATCTTGCCCTTGTTCAGATACAGATACACATATCTTTCTTTTCGACAGATTCAACTAAACAAGCGAGGAAAATCATCAATGGCGAATCAAACGCACGATCTGAAGAATTTCAATGTCGATACACATGCTCAAACTAATTCAAAAAAAGCTCCGCCATGCATGAAGGACGAAGCGATTGGTCTACTTTTTACTTTCATTGTTCGTGTAGCCAGGAAGGGCGCACGTTATGGAAACCGATTCCCTTGACAAGTGTGGTAATGGACAATATAATCAGGTCGGTGGGGGCCGACGAGTACACGAGTTGGCGAAAGTCTTGCGGTCTGGATCATTTATCAGTATGTTCTGAATAAAAGGACCGCCTGGGTGTACTCAATTCATTGAATGCAACCTGGCCACGCGTCACATTATCCCACTGATTGAGGACATTTTGGTTTCCATCTTGAGAGACCTTTGGACAGGGATGTGCCTTGGGAAGGTTAGTCCTCTGTTCTATAAGCCATGCCTGCATTTACATGTTTCAATCATGTGCACACGGATGTGTTGTGAGATGGATAGGGCCTTGCGTGCTGTTGGCGCTGGGCAATGGCTTTTAATGCGTGTCGTCAAAGTGGTTGAGCTCATCATTGGAGTTCATTTGCACATACTGTGTATGCTTGGCATTTGTGTCCTCATTATTGGAGTTTGTTATGATCATGCACAATCGTGGTGCTAACTACCTCATGTGATGGCTTGTTTTTCATGGTTGTAACAAGCCATCCAAGCCACCCACACGTCGCGAGCTTGCGCATCACGATGCACTGACTCTAGCTGTAGCTAGCTGAGTTGTGCTCACCTGTCATCTGCGGAAGGCCAACGTGTGTCTAACGAACGATTTGTGCAGTGACGGGATGGCTTGAAGGTAAGGCGCTAGGGATCTGCTCATGTTTCAAAAAGTAACCGTAGAAGGCATCACTTCACTAATGTCCAATCGCCTGCATTGCCTCAAATGGCACCCTGTGGAGCAAGGATTATAGTGTTGCCCCAATACAAATGCCATGCCCTTGTAGGGGCTCCAAAGACAGTTTCTCCATGCAATGCGGACTTCATCCTGGGCAGGAAAAAGGCAGTGATTTTGAGCCCAGCCCCATTTGTGGACTTTGTCACATCTGAAGGCTTGATGTGCACTCTAGGTCAAAGGATGTCAAACTTGGCATAGTGAACTCTCCTAAGCACGCTGCTGTGTAGAAGCATGTAGTGATGCAAGAATTAGACTGCAATGTGTAATTGTTAGAACTCTGGTCAATGCACCGGATCAATAGATCGGGCAAGTGTGTGATGGGGGTTGCCCGGGGTTAATTCGGGTATGAAGACTACTTTCACTCTTCACATTAGCACGCGCCTCCCTGAACACTGGCCACCGGTGAAGAGGCCTCTTCTTGGGCACCGTGGGCAGTCCCTAGTCTTGGACAAAGTGTGGGTGGATGAAACAGCAGCACTGCTGAGGCCAGAACATGTTTTCCTTGGGAAAAGTGACAAAGAAAGCTGTCATGCTACTTCCATGTCATTTTTTAATGGAAAATACATAAGCAATTTCTTATAGTAAAAGTAGGGAAATTATATACATTCATCCAAACCGTTTTCTGCAACAAAATGATATCTCTTTACGACTCTCTAGCCATCAGAAACAGCATGGAGATTTTTCTAATATTTCATTAGATATTTCCTTAGAAAAAATAAATTAATCTACCTTTAAAGTATATATCAAAAGACAGAACCTTTTTCTTTCTAGGTTTTTTCTTAGATAATTTTATCCTTTTTCTTCCATAAATGAGAATTGAAACTTGTAACATGACCAAACTATTACATCTCTATTATCTCCCATT
>JAGGAQ010000441.1:0-16580 GCA_017657225.1 Termitomyces sp. T69sscA | reverse complement strand
GTTATATAAATGAAGAACCACGCTTTACCCCCCCTGAACCTACCCGCGCTTTAAAACAAAAGAAAAAAAAAAAAAAAAAAAAAAAAAAAAAAAAAAAAAAAAAAAAAAAAGAATATTGGCATACCCATTGTGGAGAAACACATATCAACTAGCAAATGGGCTGACCCATGCAATGAAGCTACTTTTGTGCTTCAACCTCTTCATAGCACCTGCAGGAACACAACTAGGTACATGTCATGTCTGAGAACACGGAGCAATGTAACTATTTTCTGAGGATGCTCGGCTGAGTTCAGGTTTCTCAAATCATACAGGAGCTCCTTCATGTCCTCCTTGTTTTAGATGCGTGTTCTTCGCACGATCAGGAATCTCAAGATGGACAAAGGCCAATGATCAAGGACATGCTCACCAGAGGCCTAAAATAATGCTGCATCTTTGCTCCGTCCTTACAAGTATGCTGAAATCTCACCACATAGTACTCAGGGAGCTCGTGAGGGCCGACAAAAAGATGGGTGAGACATGGTGGATTGTCTTATTCTTTTGGTCTCGACCCTGGACCTGTGGAGGAAACGAAGGGGGAAGGCATGGACTCTGTACTCAATCCTTGGTCTCCGTGTTTAGGTCTTTCGGTGATCGTACGATACTTTTTATAGAACTCGAAATCAGACTAGGAAGACGAGTATGTGTTCTTACTAGCACATACCAATGTTTGAACATATTCTGAGATCTTCCCTTCCCCGTGAACCAGAACCGAACCCTTTTCTGTGGGTGGACAAGAACCTGAACAGAACAAGAACCTCTGGTTCAGTTTAAGTTTGAACCGAGGTCACTAGTTTGATCAAAAACTTGTATGAGAAGGATTTTGAGGGCTTTTATGATTTCCCGTTCGTCAGGCGTCAGTCATAGTTGATAAGAAACCGAATTCAACATCCTTGACTATATAGTGGAGACCATGTCCGGATCTGGTGGTATTCTTATCATGATTGAGATGGCGCGCCTTGACATCTCTAGCAGCCCCTTGATGGAGTGCTTGTCCAGCTCGTCTTCCTGTCGGTCTCACAATCTCCACAGTTGAAGCTTAAATACACTTGTAAGGACGGATGCAAAGACGCAGCATTATTTCTGCCTCTGCTGTTTGTATGGGCAACGTAAATGGGAGAAAGTTTGTCCTTAAACATTGGCCTCTATGCATCTCAGGATTTCTGACAGTGCGATTGGTTTTAGAACGCGCATCCGAAACGAGGACGGTGAAGGATCTCTTGCATGATTGACCGTAACAAACCTGAACAGATATACATCCTCGGAGAATAGCTACTCTGCGCGATGTTCTCACACGACACGACATGTGCCTAGGTTGTGTTACTGTAAAAAGATGGTCGTGCGTATGGTCAAGGCGGAGGGGCAGCGAAATGGAAGGGTATGGAGAAGTGAGCATTGGTGATGTGTGTCCGGTCGGAGGTGATGAGGGTGTCGTAATCGATATCTTATCAACAGGATCTTATCCTTTCTCCACTTCGGGAAGATTGGTCAAGTGAACACACCCCACCTGTGCTTATCTCTGCAAAATGCCTCCAGTATCGACAAACGCTCTCCCCATCATCGACATCACCCCGTTTCTGAATCCCGATCCCGCCGGTGCCGATGCCGATACTGCGGATTTGCGCGCATCGACAGCCGCTGCGCTGCACACCGCCTGCATCGAATACGGTTTCTTCTACCTCAACATATCAGCATACGTTGATGCCGCCGAGCCCGCGCGCCTCGCCGAGCTCGGCCGGCAGTTCTTCCGCCTCCCGCAGGCGGAGAAGGATATACTCACGCTGAAGGACGAGGACGGTGCTCGGGGTGCTTCGGTTTCCCTTTCTAAATTGAACTGTCGGGGTTTCCTTATCGCGGCTGATATGTAGGTTACGCGAGGCTGAAAGAGAACGTGACGAACGGGAGGGCGGATAACCATGAAGGGATTGATTTTTATCGGCCTGTGGAGAAGCCGGATAGGACGCGCGCGCTGTGGGGCGAGAATCGGTGGCCGGAGATCGAAGGGTTTCGGGAGGCGTATGAGGCGTGGGTGGAGAAGATGAAGGTTCTTGGGATGGTGGTTATGCAAGCGTATGGAATCTTTCTTTTTTTGGTGCGTGGCTTTGGGTTGTGTTGATGTAGAATCTTCGGTAGCATGGCGCAAGGCCTCGGGATGACTTCTGAAGAATGGCTTGAGTTGAAGAGCAAAGTCGGCGATAGCTTCTGGGCGATGCGTGTTATCGGATACCCACCATTGCCGACCGACGACGAAGGGTTCTCGTGTGGCGCCCACAAGTGAGTAGTGCAGATTCTGCAGATAGAGCCAAATTAGAATGTTCGACAGGGACTATGGCTGTCTCACGTCCGTACCACTGTTTCTTTGCACGAGGTCTCTTATTCAAGCCACGATATAGATTCTTATACGCGGATCCCACACCTTCCGCACTCCAGGTATTCTCCAGCCGGCCGAGGGCTGTGGCACTCGCGGACCCAAGCCTAGCGGTACAGGTGGGCTCAGAGAAAGGCGTGTGGATCAATGCCGACCCGATACCCGGCTGCGTCGTCTGCAACATTGGCGAAAGTGAGATTTGTGTGTGTAAAACTGCTCCACAACTGACGGGATGTAGTGTGGGAGATATGGACCAACGGGCTGTATCACTCGACTCTGCACCAAGTCGTGCACCGATCTTCGAATTACCGGTGAGTGCTCAGGCGTGTTTGGAAGGTTCATGTGCTGACGTCGTGTAGGGTATCGTATGTAGTGTCTCTTGTGCTCGTGCAGGGCCATGTATCTGACTAGACTCTTATCAGAATCCCATTCTTCTTTGAACCCAACTTTGACGCTGAGATTCGGCCGCTGGCTGCTGCGTTGAGACTACAGAATACCGAAGACAGGAAAGAACAGCACAAATCGGTGGTCTATGGTGAATTTCTGATGAAGAAGGTTGGGAACAACTTTGCAGACGGCAAGGGAAAGTATGACTGAGGCGTAAAGCTTGAGGAAGATAGTAAATATGGCATCACGTGTGTAACGGATACGTGACTATGTGACTACTTTTATCATATATTATTCTGCGAACTCATATCACTCTCCTTGACAACCACTTAGTATCACTTATATACCAGAACTTATGTTGTAGTTAGATTAGCTTCTCACAAACAGAGGACTTACCACAGCTCACTTCGCAAGACTCTACTCTGTGAGAATCAATTCTGTACACCTATAATATTACAGACTAATTAGTCCATAGTCTATGGTACAGTTAGTCAGTTGTATATGATCAGGATTTATTTGAGACATACCCTCAGTCTGAATATAATTGAATGAGGGCATGCTGTGTATCATAAGTAATATATATATTAGACCATAACAATGGGGGAGGTGGAAAAAGCAGAGGTGTGATATGAAAAAGTGGCCATAGAAAAAACAAGTGGCCAGGAGGGCACCTACGGTGTCACAAATGTGATATCTGTGATATCCTAACATACTCAAGTGTGCTGTGACACTTGCTATATCTGGCAGCCTCACATCATATTTTGAACTTCTCAAAGTCTTAAAACCTAATTACAACAAAAAAGCTCACCTTGCGGTAATTGGACGGTCTGATCAACCAGAAGACAACCTTCGGTGGTGAGCAAATTTCTTATTATGTCTACTAATCAGAATACCTCTACTAGATGGAACCTGGCAGCCACAGTGATGGGCCAGGATCAGAGGACTGGATTGAATGTTCATGATTCCAGCGCTGCCAGATTGCAGGCCAGAGCAACTCATGGCATGGAGGTGGAACCTTGCAGCCTTCAAGACATGAGTAGCTCTGTGCCCCAGTGACAAGTCATGACACTGAGGCTCCAGATATGGTCTGGGGATCATGCAAGGCTGGCGCAGATGTTGACAGTACTTGTGCGGCATAAAGGAAGCTTCAAAGGAAGGGGTGTTGCTTTGGGAGCATGGGCAGGGAGGATTCATGGACAGATGGCAAGGCAAGGAGTCCAGCAGGGGAGGTGGAATAATATGCAGGTTACAGACCAGAGGTGATGCATGTGATGCAATAGTTGTGATGCATGATGGGTGCTCAGCGATGATTGAGGAGAGTGTTTATATGAGCTAAAGAAAGCACTGGGGATTGCTGGGGCAGGCATTGATGTGGTGTCAACAAGTAGTGATGGCCAAAGGAATGCCAGAGTTAGCAGTGATGGGTGCTGAGGGTTGCAGTAATAGCCAAGTGTGTAGCAAGCCAGGTGGTGCATGTTTCCAGGGTTCAGTGGAGTTGGTTGGGAGTGTGGAAGCCTCAAAGCTGGGAGGTCAGAATTAGTAGATGTTGAGGATAAGCCAAATCAAGAAAGCCACCATAGCCACAAATCTCATCGTAGTCACCATACTGGACACCATGATAAAAACATTACAAAGACTCAGTAAAGAATGATCACTGACCCAAATCTAGCAATGGAGAATACTATGAAAACCACTTGTTGCATCATAGAAAGTCAATTCACATGACTCCAGGGTTCTCCTCATTGAAATACAAGTCAAACAGGATGTCAAAACCCAAGTAGGACACTGGACCTTCAAAGTTTCAAGGAGGTCACTAGAAGCTCAGTAAAGAAGAAGAAGATGAGTACTGAGCTGGGAATAAGTGCTTCATATGTGGATGAATGGGGCAATTTTGCAAGAAATTGCTATTAAAATAAGACACTTAGATCAAACAATAACCAGCCATTTGAGATCCAATCCAGCAGTGTCTGGCTTGACTTGTAGGAGATCAATTGGCAAATAAAGGAAGCACTGGAGTATGGAAGCCAGCACCAATGACAAATTAGATCCTGAGTACTTGTTGAGAGAGGAAACTGTTTGGGATATCATTAGTCATGACTTTGCAGATGAGTAAGAGGAAGATGAATTAGTAAATTAATTACAATGATCTCCCTGCTCTCCAACCCATCTCTGACATGGATGAGTCTGAGTGTAACAGCCTCCCTGATCTATAATCTGCATCTAACACAGAGGAATCCAATGATTCCCTCAGTAAAGAGAGTGGCCCAATAGGACCCCTGAATTAGAGGCAGAGAAATCTGAAGATGAAGTCAATGTTGGTCAGCCTGAACAAGAGAATGGTATAGTCATGAGCTCATCTGAAGATTTCAGGTGTGACAAATATGATAAGGAAGTATCTAACAGGGAAGTGAGAACACAATTTCTCTGGAGAGAAGAGTTAGCTCAAGGAAAGCCAGATAGACTGGGAGTGCCCATGTGTGCAAGCTAGAATACTTCCTGGAGTTGTGACAACCTTACCCTGGAAATTCAGCAAACTGTATCCAATAAAAAGGAACCTTAGTATAAAATAGATTGAGAACCTTTCTGAAGCTAACTAGGTGGAAGGGAATAGATGGATTTGCTAAGAATTGTCAGTGCCCAGAACAAACTACAAGTAGAGTCCATGCCACTGTTAATAAAAGTGCTTGAGCTAAATGGTCAGCAAATTGAAGCAAAAACCTTCCTGGTCCTGTCTTGCAACAACGTTTAGCACAAAGACACTTGAAACATCTTTAAGCCATTGGTAATAGTGATGAAGTCAGATGGGCATCCAACATGAGCCTTTGTAGAGTCAAGTTCTCTGAGGGACTTTGTCTCAACTACTGTAGTGGAACAATTGAATTGTCACAATTCATACCTGTGCTACAAGCTGTATAGGGATCTAGGTCCAAAGTGAATTATGGTGTCACTGCTGAGATTGAGTATCAGAAAATCAGAGGTTCACACTACTTTGATGTGATGAACTTACATAGTTACAATATGATACTTGAGATGCTGTGTATTTATTTACCAGCACAAAGTGGCAATGGGATTGAACTCTCCTTGAGTTATAATTGAAAGTAATGTAGCAGTTCCAGTGGCTGAAAGTAGTGGGGTAACCTATTTTTTGTTCCAAGCCATAGAATATGTGAAGCAGAACCTAGAGAAGGTTAGCAAAGAATTGCAACAATATGCAAAACTAAAATGCAAATTTGCTGCTGACACACCTTTACTGCCACTAAGGGCAATAAATCACAAGATCCCCATAATTGACAAAAGCATAGTGTCAAGGAAATGACTGGAAGATCATGGATGTCATCATGTTCCTTTCAGCTAAGTTCAATTCTGCTTAGCAGAACTATCCTGTACATGAAATTGAAATGTTAGCAGGTGTAAATACTATGTTGATGCGAAGATGGACTATCTTATCTTATCTTTATCTTATCTTATCTTATCAATAGATAATCAGATCTGATTAAGATAATCT
Source organism: Termitomyces sp. T69sscA (assembly GCA_017657225.1). Classification (NCBI taxonomy): domain Eukaryota; kingdom Fungi; phylum Basidiomycota; class Agaricomycetes; order Agaricales; family Lyophyllaceae; genus Termitomyces; species Termitomyces sp. T69sscA. The sequence continues at coordinate 10,284 of JAGGAQ010000441.1, read as the reverse complement.
TATTCACTTAGTTGCGTTGGGCTACGTTACATGCACGCACACTTTTAGGACGACAGAAATAATATATTTTATTTGGGTTTTAAAATGCGGTTCCAGCTCACACAAATTGGTAGTCAATGAACGCAGTTTTATTCCAATATATAATACTAATCCTCCCGTGTGTTTCCACTGAAGTCAAACCCGTGCTCCTGAGCCTAAGAGATCGGCGCGCTGGGGACTCTGTGCTGTGGCAAGCTGTTTGCTTGCTCGGCTTCTCCCAATATCCTTCCCTTTTATACTCCTCAACGATGCGCACAGACCAGGCGCAGTCCACGTGATTCTGCCGCTGTCCTTGTATACCCGGGGCGCCGCCGCCATCTTGGCGTGTCCAGACCCTCCGGAGGAATGGTTTAGCCTTAGTCTGGCAAAGACCATTCCTTCGGCTCTGTCTCAGCCAGCCGGCCCTCCCTTGTCCTCCATTCCTCCCTCCTATGGGCTCGTGTGCATGGCATTGGGGTGGTTTGTCCGTGGGTATGCGTGGGTCATGATGGTAGTTGGTAGATATGATTAACAGAGGTTCATTGGTCGGTTTGATGTCCCATCACCAGATCAGTGATCCATGATGGCAGCCATTGCTGGGCACAGCCACCTGTCAGGTTAATCCTGAGATCATGATGTCATCTCAGATCACTGATCCGTGATGCTGGTCATCACTGAGCACAGCCACCTGTCCAGAACGTCGAGATCATGATGTCATGATGGGTTCACGATCTCATCACTCAGCATCCGCCTTTTGGCATCAGTCTTATTTTTGACTTCTCTCTTGTCGACGTGGTGTCTCCCGCCATTGGTGCAGGTTCAACGGTTTGTCTTACAAGGTATGTCTACCATTTTCGACATTTTATTGTGGCTTACAGTTTTCAGCCTTTTTGCAAAGCCCCCGTATTAATGTTAAGACACAGAGATATACTGCAAGGAGTCAGATTTAAGTAGTATACAGATTATAAAGGGCTTATACATTTACTAGAGCAGAAGAACTTGTCTGAGAGATAAGCACAATGAATGGAAAAGATATCTAGGGACTGAGAACATACTGTTGGATGCACTTCTGTGCCTGTACTCTAGTGACAAGGTTGGCACAGTGCAAACATGCAGTGAATATACTTATCATGATGTAATGATCATGATTACCTTGGAGATAACCTGATTACAATGCCTGTCCTTGTTGGAAGGGAGGGCAAGAGCAAAACCATGGTATTCCAGAGGAAACAAAAAGCATGGCTACACCAAGAATTGAGTTAGCTCCAAATAGAAGGAACACTAACAAAAGCAATAACAAACCTGCAGAAACAAGTAGACTGGAAACTGCAGAAGCGTTTGCTGCAAGAATGTCTCATCATTTTGTCCTTAGAGACTCTAAGGCATAGAAGGAGGGTGAGTCAGAAGGCAAAAATGAATCTTGCAAATGAAAAATTAGATATAGAGATGCAAGCAAAACAGACTGCTGATACAACAGTTACTAAAAAACCTAGTGCTAAGCAAAAAAAAAAGAAACTATCAGCTGGCTGTCACAACCTGCCACCTACCTCCAGTACCTAGCCCCAGTCCTGGGACTCCCACCTCCCCAAAACAGCCCTATGACATCTTGGGCCCAGACTGCTACATGACTGACTCCTTGGCAATCATCACTGCCACCCTCCAGCAGCCCTTGACCATCACAACCCATCACTACCACCAGCCACCACCACCTCCAGCACCCCTTGGCCATTACCACCCACTCCCACCACATCAGTGTTGGCCCTGGCAATCCTTGGTGCTGTGCCTGTCACAACCCGCTACCGACCCCCGGGACTCAGCCCCAGCCCCAGGACTCTAACCCTCCCTAAAATGACCCCCACGACTACCCTGGGCCCAGACCGCTACCTGGTCAATCCCCTCAGCAGCCCCAGCCATCACCGGCCATCACCGCCACCAGCCACCGCTGCCTGCGGCATCCCCTTGGCCATCACCACCGTGACCGCCACATCAGTGCTGGCCTCAGCTATCACACCACCCATAGCCACCACATCAGCGCCAGCACTGGTGACACTCATCACTCCTGGCCCGTGCTGAGACCCCCATCACGCATCATGATCACACATCATTGCTGACCTGACCTCTGCATGCCACGCCCTGCTCCTGCTCCCTCCTCACTGCCCCACCACTGTGTGTCTCTGCATTCCCAGTACAAGACCTCCACACCACGTGACATGTCTCAACCTCATCCCACCCCATGTGGCCCCTGGGTCTCACCCCAAGCCCCGGTGCTGCGACCCACCACTAGAGCCTGGGCCTGAGCCCTGGGGCCTACCTACTGTGTAGTATATAAGTTGTAGAGTAGTAAGTAGTACGCTAGTCTTGATATTACCATAGCCCCATACTGTTTTGTTGTGTTCTCATCTCTATCTTGTTTTCTTGCGCATCCCGGTCTTGTCATTTCTACTTGTTTCTTTTTCTTATTGTACTTGCCTCGTATCATCTCTTTGCCTTGTCTCTATTTGTCTTGTACTCTAATCCATTCTACTTTGCTTCTTTTCTCCCTCTCTAATCTAAGTTCTCTTAGCTCTTCTGTCTCCGACTCCTCATCTCAGCTTAATCTGTTCCCTTTCTCTTTATCTTATCTCGACCCTTTCTCCTTTTGGCCTGCTTGATTTCCGTGTCTCTGATTCCATCCCCAGGACTTGCTAAGTCCCCACACCCATTATCTCTTTGAACCCCAGGACTCGCTCGTGCACCGGCGCTCGCTCGTTCCACCCTCTCGTACCCCCAGAACCTGTGCCTACCCCTGGCACTCGTCCTCCACCCTCCCCGGCACTTGCCCACTCACTGGCACTACCGGCACTTCCCTACATACTGCTCCCACCTCACTTCGGTCTTCTACGCCTCATGCTCTACCGGTGCTCTGCATCTGTGGATATGGTGATCACCACGTAAGGTATTCACTCAGTGGACTGAGCCCCCATGGTCAGCGGAACCTGACATAATATCAAGACTCCCCACCTTACTCTACTGTTCACTATGGCCACTTACATGCACACCTACCAGCCCACTGGCTATCAGACCGATGCTTATGGAAGACCCGTGCCTACTATGCCATGAGTACCCCACAACCTCTGTATCCGGCACCCCTGATCGAACATTACCCCACTCTTGTCTCCAGATATTGGGCTTTGAATCAGAACCAGGTACCCTATGGTCCCTCCATCAGTCAAGGTATTCCTCAGGACTGGCAACACAATTCTCTGCAGGCCACCACAGGAACTCATCAGCAGGTCCTGCCTGGAGGTATGCTGGAGACACTACTCAGCGCCTGGGCACTCTTGGCCCCGGCGCACATTAGTGCTGCCTTCTTTGCTCTGGGCCAGTACTACGCCCAACCTGCCCCTGCCCTGCCCCCGCCTCCTCAGAGACACCCTGACACATATTACCTCCCCCAGCCTCGACCTCCTGCGGCGCCCCCTAGCCATACACCTCCCTCCCCCCTGGGCTGCCAAAGGATCAAAGCCTATATCTAACAGCATAATGAGATCCTTTGGTCGCTTTGCATATCTCTGGTGGAGTTTGCAAGATGTGCCCACGCCCTCTTCATCAGCTTAGGACACAACGACCTCTCTCCTACATCAATGAGCTTGAGGCCCCCAGCAGCGGTTCGGCACCTCCTGGCAGAGCTCCTGCCCCAGAATTCCAACGTGACCGTCCTCTCCACTTCGACCTGCGCCATCTCCATGGCAACACACCCCCTCTCCGCAATAACCCTCCACCCCTCCGGCAGCCTGCAGCCCCCAGTGCACCTTGATCACCCTTTTTCTAGGGACCCCTGCGACCCCCTGCTCCTCTGGAACCTCTGCCTGGCCGACCTTTCGATGCCAATCCAGGACCACCACCCCCTGGAGGACCGCCACCCCCACAATGAGCTCAGAGACCGCCCCCAGGGAACAACAGCGGACCACCTCCCAGCAGTGGGCCCCCTAATGGTGGACCCCCTGGTGGATGGGGCCCGGCGACGGATGCCTTTTCCCCACAGTGTGGCAGGGGAAACCACGATTATTACTACTACAACGCAGCACCCCCACCCCACAACCCCAATCTACAGGACAACATCTGAGATGTGCTGACGTATGAAGGCAAACTCGACATCCAGAAGCCCAAACCCTTCCACAGCTGCGACCCCCGCAAATGGAGAACGTTCCTCATCCAGTGTCTCACCATGTTCCAAGCTAAGCTCCTCACTTTCCAACTTGAGAGCTCACGTGTGGCCTTCACCACCTCATATCTACAGGGCATCACCTTTGATCACTACACGGCGCTGCTCCAGTTCGACTCCAACAGCCTGGTACTGTCAAATCGGCAGGCCTTTGCCCAGGAGTTCTCCAGTAAGTTTGGAGTATTTGACACTGTAGCAGAGGCTGAGGAGAACCTCTTCAACCTCCAGATGTGCAACAATGAACGATTCACCACCTTCATCATCTGATTCGAGAAGGAGGCCTACAAAACCAGCTGGAACTACAACGCTCTCTAATTCACCCTTTGCCGTGCCCTGCCTCAATGCATCAAAGACTTCCTCTGTCTCGCCCCCAAGCAGCCCAGCTATGACAGTTATAAGGCCCTCATCACCCATATCGACCAGCAGTATTAGGAGGATCGCAGTGAGTACTCGGCACTCTGCGCACCTTGGAACCCCTCTGGGAACTCCAACTGGCAAAATGGGGCTGCCGCAGGCAATCGGACCACCAGTGCTGTGCCACCTCCCAACCCCGCCGCTCAGCTGCCCCTGGGACGAGGACCAGCCAATGTCAACTAACCCCCAGGACCCCACCCACAAATGCAACTCAACGCCGCCAATATGCAGGAAGCCCCGAACCCCAACCAGGCCAACCCTGACTCGCCTACAGACCCTCACAGCACCCTGGACTCGCCAACAACAAGGAGGCCCTGTGCGCAAATAGGTTCAGGAACCAGCTGTGGATCGACATACCAGAGAAGATGCAGGAGAAGTGATGGTGTGAAGGGGCATGCATCTTGTGCGGTGAGCAAGGTCACTTCATCAACGAGTGCTCTAAACGCCAGGTTGTGATATGAGCTGTGTGGACCATAGACAGCGAAGACTGTGACTTCCGGTTTATGGAAAACGACCCAGCAGTTTAGATCATGAAGACGCACTAAATCACAGACTGGACTTTGACGTCTTTTTCACCCTGGCTACACACCTTCACGCAACGGCTCTATCCCTGGACACCCCCTCAGCTCACCTCCCCTCTCAGTCCTCCCAGACCCTTCTCCTCCACACCACCTTCCCACACTCCTCTGCCCCGGTCAGTACCCTGATTGACAGCAGTGCCACCGACAATTTCATCGATAAACACTAGTCACCACCCCTCAGAAATTACCCCTTTCCATCCACCTCACCCTCTTTGACAGCAGCTCCACCTCTGCTGGTGACATCACCCACTACGTGCAGACCACCCTTGCTTTTGCCAACGGTCAGCAGCAAGACCTCCAGCTGCTCGTGACCTGTTTGCACACTTCCACCCCCCTTATCTTGGGTCTCCCCTGGCTCCACTCCACCAACCCCCACATCAATTGGCGAAACCTCACCCTCCACTTTGACCACCAAGCCATGAAGCCTCTGGAGCCCATCCTCTTTGATGTCACTGCCCCAGTCAGCACCGCCAACCATCCCCACACCCCCCCACAACTCCACTCAAAGTCCACTCAGTCGTTCATCCTCAATGCCTGACTTGGCGACTCTTCTTGAGTTCTCACCGTTCTCGTCGACAGCAGGGCCACTGGAACGTTTGTCAGTGACCAGCTCGACCTTAACCATGACCCCCTTGATAGACCAATGGAGCTACAACTCTTTGACGGTAAGCCCACCACTGCTGGGCCTATCACTAAATCTCACACCAGCTCCATCACCCTCGACAATGGTCTTCAGTTCCCAGTCCATCTCCTGGTCACACAACTCCCAGAGGTCACCTTCATTGTACTAGGACTACCTTGGCTACGCGATGTCAACCCCAACATTGACTGGAAGGACCTCACTATGAAGTTCCCCAGGACCAGTGCCTGTCTCGCCACCATCAGCCTCCGCCTCCAACCCACTAACAACCCCAGCAAGGCCAGAGCCACCGGCGATCCCACAGCACCCCTGGACAACTCTGGTGAGCCCCCTTCCACTCGACACGTCCTGAGTGCACCCCCGGTCTTTCTCTCCAACATTCCCTGCAACAAGTATAAAGGCCCACGCTACCCCACCCCTCACTCATGGACGACCCCAGGCCCCGGTGACACGGATCAGCCTTCCAAACCCTTGACCTAGATACCCTTGATATCAAAATCATCGGCCCAGCCCCCTTCGCCCATATCCTCCAGGACAGCACCCCTGCCTTTCAGCTTCATATCTCCCCGGCACTCCTGGAAGAATACCTAGGCGCAGACACTACAGCTCTGGAACTAAAGACAGAGGAGCAAAACCTCGAAGACAGCACCACACCACCCTTTGGCAAGATCTACAACATGTCAGAAATTGAACTCTGTGCACTGAAAGATTACCTTGATGACATGCTCGGTAAAGGGTTTATTTGACCCTCGATCTCTGCCGCTGGGGCTCCGGTCCTGTTTGCAAAAAAGAAGGATGGCTCCCTATGTCTTTGCATCAACTACTGGGGCCTCAACAAAGTCACAAAAAAGAACCAGTATCCACTCCTCCTCATCAGTGACCTTGTTGACTGCCTCTGTAGCGCCAAAGTCTACACCAAGATTGACCTCCACTCCAGCTATAACAACGTCTGTATAGCCCCAGGACATGAATGGAAGACTGCCTTCTGCACCCACTACGGCCTCTTTGAGTATCTAGGGATGCCCTTTGGTATAACCAACTCCCCTGCCACCTTTCAGTACTTCATGAACAACATCTTCCACGACATGAACAACGTTTTTGTCATTGTGTACCTGGATGACATCCTCATCTACTTGAACTCACTGGAAGAACACCACAATCACGTCCGCTGCGTCCTCAAATGACTCCAGGAGTACCACCTACATGCCAAACTGGAGAAGTGCTCGTTCCACACCACCAAAGTTGAGTATCTTGGCGTCATCGTTACCTCAGATGGCATTTGCATGGACCCCGCCAAGGTGGAAGCCATCCTCAACTGGCCTCCACCCCAGAGCATAAAAGAGGTGCAGTCTTTCCTTGGTTTTGCCAATTTCTACCACCGGTTCATTGATAACTACTCCAGAATCACCAAACCCCTCAACCGGCTTACAAGGAAGGACACCCCATGGAACTGGGACAGCAGGTAGAGTGTATTCACCCTCCTCAAGAAGGCCTTCACCTCCGCCCCCATCCTCCACCATTTTGACCCCTCTCTCTCCATCGTCCTTGAATGTGATGCCTCCGACTACACCATTGCTAGTATACTCTCGCAGAAGGACCCCAGCGGTGATAAGCTCTGGCCCATTGCTTTCTACACCCGCTTGATGATCCCCGTGGAGCTCAACTATGATATCTATGACAAGGAGCTCCTCACCATTGTTGAAGCCTTCAAGCAGTGGTGGGCCTATCTTGAGGGCACCCCACACCGCATCCAAGTCTACTTGGACCACAACAACCTGCAGTACTTCACCATGACCAAGCAGCTCAGCCGCCGCCAAGCTCGTTGGTTCAAAATCCTTTCCAAGTACGACTTCACCATCCACTACCGCCCCGGCCGACTTGGTGCCAAGCCTGATGCCCTCACCTGAAGACCAGACGTGTATCCCAAGAAGTTGTTTGAGGCGGAGCGCGATGCATTTAACCATCGAGTGGTAATCCCACCCGAACACCTTCATGCTGTGCTGATTATGAACGAAGAAGGTATTCTACACCAAATTTGCAATGCCCCCTGGGACACCTTCTTCACTCAGCATGACCCCCAAACCACCTCCGCCGATGAGGCCAACAACAACCGCCCCTTCACCCTCTCCCCTGACAACTGACTCTTGCTCCAGGATGGACAAATCTATGCCCCGGACCATCAGAAGATCTGCTTAGATATTCTGTGCCAACATCATGACCATAAGCTCTGTGGGCACCCCAGGATTTGTAAGACCCTTCAGCTCATCTCCTGGACTTACTTTTAGCCAGGTATGAAGAAGGACGTTACCCAATATGTCCAGGCCTGCAAGTCATGCCTCCAGGCCAAGGTTCCCCACCACCACCCCTACAGCCTTCTCAAGCCACTTCCCCACCACCGCCCCTACGGCCTTCTCAAGCCACTTCCAGTTGGTCGCCACCCCTGGTCCTCCGTCTCAATGGACCATATTGTTGAGCTCCCTCCGTCGGAGGGCTTCGACACCATCCTTGTCATCATCTGCCGCCTCACTAAGCAAGCAATCTTCATCCCCTGCTGCACCACTGGCAATGCCCTGGAGTTTGCCAAACTATTTTTCAAACATGTATTCTCCAAACACGAACTCCTGGACAACATCATATCCGACCGTGGCCCCCTATTTGTCTCCCAGTTTTGGCAGTCTCTGTGTAAGGCCCTAGAAATTAAAACTAACCTCTCCACTGCCTACTACCTGGAGACTGATGGCCAGACTGAGCGAGTGAACCAGACTCTGGAGCAGTACCTCCACCTCTATGTTAACTACCTACAGAATGACTCACACGTGGAACTGCCCCTGGCAGAATTCACCTACAACAATACCCCCCATTCCACCACTGGCGTGTCACCCTTTTATGCTAATAAAGGTTACAACCCCCAGCTCACCCTCTCCCTTAGAGACATCCCCTCCCACATAGCCCACAAAGTCGCCCAGGACCTCCAGTCACTGCACCAATTCCTCCAGGACAAAATTGATGTTGCCAATAAAGCCTATGCCAAGCATGCCAACACCCACTGTGAAGCAACCCCCGACTGGACTCCTGGCACCCTCGTCTGGCTTGATTGGTGCAACTTGAAGACCTGGCAGCCCTCAATCAAGCTTGATCACAAACGCCTTGGTCCCTTCAAGGTCCTCCAGAAGGTCTCCACCCATGCCTACAAACTCGACCTACTCCTGGGACTCAAGAGACTGCACCTGGTCTTCCATGTTCACCTCCTCAAAAAATATGCCCCGGACCCCTTCTCTGGACAGTGACCTAGCCGACCGCCCCCTGTCAAAGTCGAGGACAAATACCACTACGAGGTTGACCACATCCTTGACTCCTGCCTTATCCGCAGCTGTCCTCACTACCTTGTCCGCTGGAAAGGCTATGGGCCCAAGGACAGACAACACTTGGGAACCCAGGAGAAACCTTGCTGGCACCCCCGCCAAACTCTGGGACTTCCACCAGCAGCACCCCAACAAGCCCCAAGACCCCTGGGACTAGCGCTCACAGACGGCATCAGTGGGCGTAACCCCCACCTCTGGTTTGATCAGGGATTCAACTCCCACCAAGACCTCTACATGTTTTCTTGCATACTCATCACTTCTAAACTCTCACTTCCAAAAAAAAGGGGGGCCCAGATACCGCGATGACATGAACAGAGTTTAAAACTACAAAAAATTACAAAAAAGTCCAAAAAGAAAGAACAATGCCAAGTCCAATGAAAGAGAGGTGGGCCCCGGCCAGCACGCACCCTCCTCATCACCCCCCTCCCGACTCCCCACTGCAGGACCTGTAACCGACATGGCCATCTCCTTCTGGGCTGCCAACGATGCCAAATAATCTCCCCGTACCGGTAATCCCTCCCCCATGTCCACCACCACGTCTAGCCACAACCTGGGGGTGATCGCATTGCGCTGCTGGTGCCCCGCCAGCAGTATGTCCAGTTGAGCCAGACCAATGTCTAGCTCTGCAGGCAAATCAAAGGGCATCTGGCCCACACCCTCCTGGAGCAGCGCTTGGGCCGCCGACATGCCATCCAGGAGCAGCTGGTGCTCCCAGGCCCAACCTGCGTCAAAAGGTTAGCTGCAAAGGTAAACAACGGATGGATCACTCATGTAGAACCCCCTCCCAGGACGACGCCGCTGTCACGACCCGCTACCGACCCCCGGGACTTAGCCCCGGCCCCGGGACTCCAGTGCTCCCAGTACCACCCCCATAGCCGCCCCAGGCCCAGACCGCTACCCGGCCAACTCTCCCGGCCATCACCGGCCATCACCGCCCATCAACGCACAGCCACCGCCACTCGCGGCACCTCCCGGCCATCACCGCCGGGACCGCCACATCAGCACCGGGTCTCGGCTATCACGTCACATCAGCGCCGGCACCACCCGTCACCCCCGACCCGCGCC
>JAGGAQ010000440.1:0-16597 GCA_017657225.1 Termitomyces sp. T69sscA | reverse complement strand
AAGCCAGGCTTGACATTGTGGCCTTTTAGCCCAGTTGGTAGATCACTTCTATTGCAGGAGTTGTGGTCATCACAGCTTGAGCCATATCCTCAAGAGTTCGAATATAGCATTCTGCCTTGCCATTCTGTTGATGTGCATAAGCAGCAGTGACTTGAATCATAATACCCTTGGCATCCAAGTATTCATGGAATGAACCAGCAATAAACTCCTTGGCACCATCGCAATGAATGACTTTGACCCAATTTCCAGATTTCAATTTCCATTGTGCATGAACGATTTTGAAATGTCAGAGAGCATGATCTTTGGCAGGTAGAAGCACAGTGCTACCATAATTAGAAAAATCATCTAAGATGAGGTGGAAGTAACTCAAACGACCATTTGCAAAGAGTCGGAAAAGGACCACATGAATCCATGTGTATAAGATCACAAACACCAGTAGCCCATCTACCATGGTTGTTGAAAGGACGTGCAGGCTGTTTGCCCAGGATGCAAGGAATGCAGTGACTAGCCTCAGATGAGCCAACATATTCAACCCCAGTCACATAATTCTTTGTAAGAACTGACTTTGTAGTGTCTTGGGCAGGATGGCCCAGACGGCAATGCCAAATTGCCAGGGTAACCAGAACTGTAGGAAAAACAGTTGAGGGAGCGATAGCTGGAAAAGACACCACTGTTGAAGAGGATGGGAGGATAAAATCACAATGAAGAAATGAGAGTCAATTATAAACTGTAGCCTTTAGTGATATAGAATCCTGCCCAGGTTTCAAAGGTAAGGAAATGGAAGTAGCATCTGGGCTGGGGTGTAGTGGAGTGCTGAAAATGGAAGTCAAATGGAAGTTCCCTGATAGAAATGGAGATTTGAACCAGAGACAAGAAGTTAAGCAGAGGAGAACTTAAAAATTCAAGACAGAATGAGAAAGTTGAAAGGATAAATTGATTGGAACATGTGGCAAGTAAAGATAAGAGGAACAAGATGATATGGAACAAGGAAGAAACAGGATGAGATGAACAATATGAGACAAATGGATGAAGTTGCTATGAGAACTGGGACCAGAGACACAAATGGAAATATAAATAAAAAGTATGGCAATATCAAGACTACTGTACCAAGTGCTGCTATGCTACAACTTATATACCAATGGTAGTAGGTGCACTCCAGGCTACAAGTCTATGCTCTAATGACAAGTTGTGTTGTCAAGGCTCCAGATATAGTCCAGAGTGGAATGCCATTGCTACAAAAGTGTGGATGAAGGAGATGTATGAAATGATGGTGGGGAATGTAAGGGCAACCTCCAAGAGTTGCAGCTGAGTCACACAACTAGCAAAGGGGAATCCAAAGATATATTAGGAACAATGATTGATGATACAGTGGTAACCAATCACTTGGCAGAGGAGAATCCAAAGAGTAAGGATCCCTGCTGCTGGGTGCAACACATCAGCAGGCAGCAGAGGTGTGAGAACAACTATATATATGACCAGAACTGAACCTTGGATAACGCTTAAACAGGAAGTACAGGAAGTTTCAGAGGTTTCTCTGAAAGGAAATGACCTCCAGAAATCTCTGGAGATCTCTGGAGGTCTAGAGTAAGCCCTGGTCTCAGAGAATGGTGTGCAAGCTCCAGGAGTCCCAAAGGGTGGTGCAAGGACTAGACTGAAGTGTAGAGGGGTGAATTAAGGAGAAGTCAGTGTAGACCAAAAATGGAAGTCCCCTGACAAGACAAGAAGTTGAGCAAGGAAGGTGGTGTGGTACACAAATGTCAGACCAAGGTGATGCAAGTGATGTGTTAGTTATGATACATGATGAATGCTTGGTCGAGGCCAGAAGAAGTGTTGATATGAGCTAGGAGAAGCATCAGAGATTGCTAGGGCCAGCACTGATGTGGCACTAATGGCTGAGAAGATGCCAGAGGTGGTGGTGATGGATGCCATGAGTGGTGCTGATGGCCAAGTGTGTAGCAGTCTAGGTGGCGCATGTTCTCAGTGTACTGTGAAGCTGGTTAAGAGAAGTGATAGCTCCAAGGTTGGGGCTCAGGACTGGAGGTAGGCAATTGGTCATGACACATTGGAAGAATGTACTTTGCTTCACTCAGGCAGGGAGAAAGGTTTTATCATATGATGCTTCTAACAGTTGTGACCAATGCAGCATCATGAGCTGATCTGAAAACAGTAAATGAACACAGTTATCCCACTTACAAAGAGGCATTTGAAGGATGATGCAGAATGGAGGCAATTCCTCAATGAAGCTGCTTCAAACCAGCCAGGATCAGCTCTCAGACTGCTCTTCTACACTGTTTTTGTCAGGTTCCGCTGACCATGGGGGCTCAGTCCACTGGGCAAATACCTTACGTGGTGCACATAGTGTCCACAGATGCAGCATACTGGCAAGAGTGCGAGGCATAGGAGACCAAAGCAGGGCTGGAGATGCGAGCAAGAGTTTATTGGTAACGCTGGGCAAGGGAGTGAGTGCCAGGGAGGGGTGGAGGACAAGTCCTGGGGGTAGGCATGAGTCCTAGGGGTGCAAGAGAAGGGAACAAGCGAGCGCTGGTATGCAAGCAAGTCCTGAAAATTAGCAAACAGAGAGCTAGGGTGGGTGGAGGGACTTAGCAAGTCCCAGGGATGGAAGTGAGAGATGCGGAGATCAAATGAGCCAAAAGGGAAAAGAATCGAGATAAGATAAGGAAAGGGGAAAGCAGAATGAGTCGAGATTTGAGGCAAGAGACGAGAGAGGAAAGAGGAACTTAGAGGCTGGAGGCAAAAGAGAATAAAGCAGAGATAGAATCAGAGTAGGAGATGAGTAGAGACAATGAGAGGGAAACAATACAAGACAATTACAATACAAAATGAAATAGATTCAAAAAATGGAGACCAGAACGCACAAGACTACAAGACAAAGACAAAACACAAAGAAACAAGACGAGAAGTACAGTAATATCAAGACTAGAGTACTACTTGCTACTCTACAACTTATATACTGTATAGTGTCACGACCGCTACTGACCCCTGGGACTTAGGCCCGGTCCTGGGACTCCAAACCTCCCAAAACCACCCCCATGCTCCTCCTGGCCCTGAAGCACTACCCAGACAACCCCTCGGCAACCCCCGGCCATCACTGCTCATCACCGCTACCAGCCACCACCACCCCCAGCATTCTCCCAGCCATCACCGCCGTGACCACTACATCAGCGCTGGCCTTGGCTATCACACTGCCCACAACCGCCACATCGGTGCCGGCACCAGCAACACTCAACACTCCTTGACCTGTGCCAAGACCCCCATCATGCATCACTGCAGACCCAACCTCTGCACACTGTGCCTCACTCTCACTCCCCTCCTCACTGCCCTGCCGCTATGTGTCTATGCGTTCCCAGTGCAAGACCTCTGCACCACATGACATGTCTCAATCCCCACCTGTCCCGCATGACCCCCAGGTTTCACTCCAAGCCCCAGCGCCACAACCTGTATTGGAACCTGGGCCTAAGCCCTGGGGCCTACCTACTGCATAGTATATAAGTTGTAAAGTAGTAAATAGTACTCTAGTCTTGATATTACTGTAATTCCCATACTGTTTCATTGTGTTTGTCTCTGCTTCAAATTCTTGCATGTTCTGGTCTCATTATTTTCACTTTGCTTTGTTTCTTATTGTACTCGCCTCATATTGTCTCCTTTCATTGTCTCTATTTGTCTCTTACTCTAATTTCACTCTGCTTTGCTCCTCGTCTCTCTCTCAATCCTAAGTTCTCTTGTCTCTTCTGTCTCTGGTCCCCAATCTCGACTTGTTTTGTTTCCTTTCCCCTTATCTTATTTTGACCCTTTCTCCTTCCAGCTCACTTGATCTCCGCATCTCCATTTCCATCTCCAGGACTCGCTAACTCCCCATGCTCATCAACTCTTGAACTCCAAGACTTGCTCGCACATTGGCGCTCACTTGTTCCACCCTTCTGTATCCCTGGGACTCACACCTACTCCCCAGCACTTGTCTTCTACCCACTCCGGCACTCGCCCACTCCTCCAGCATTACCAGCACTCCCCAGCACACCTCTTCTGCCCCACTTCAGCCTCCTACGCCCTGTGCCCTACCAGTGCTCTGCGTTCATGGACACAGTGATCACCACGTAAGGTACTCGCCCAGTGGGCTGAGCTTCCATGATCAGCGGAACCTGATATATGGTAGGTAAGCCCCAGGGGTCAGGCTTAGGTCCCAGTGATGAGTCACAGCACCAGAGCTTGAGGTAAGACCCAGGGATTGCGCAAGGTAGTGGTAGAGGTTGAGACATGTCATGTGGTGCAGAAGGTCTTGCTTTGAGAGCACAGAGACATGTAGCAGCGGGGCAGTGGGGAGGTGAGTGGAAGTGGGGTATGGTGTGCAGAGGTCAAGTTGGTGGTGATGCGTGATTGTGATGTGTGATGGGGGTCTCAGCGCAGGCTGGGAGGAGCACCAGATGTTGCTGGCGCTGGCGCTGATGTGGTGGCTGCAGTTGGGAAGCGTCAGGGATGGCCAGAGCCAGATGTGGTGGTCATGGGCAGTGATGGCTGGAGGGATGCCAGGATGGTGGTGGCTGATGGCAGTGACAGGCAGTGATGGCTGGGGGCTGCCAAGGTGGTTGGTTGGGTAGTGGTCCAGGCCCAGGACAGCCGTGGAAGTGGATTTGAGGGTGTTGGAGTTCTAGGGCTGGGGCTAAGTCCTGAAGGTTTGTAGTGGGTCGTGACACTTTTGCTCTATTGCACTCTTACTGCTCCTAAGTCTCTATAGAACAACTTCAAACAATTCACTTGTGACAATCTCCAACACAGACTATAGCATATACAGTAGTACAGAGAGAGAAAGTTTGTGAACGATAAAATTGACTATGGCTTTTATCTCATCAATGAAACTATAATGCATTCTGGCAAAACTCTTCATGACTTTCCTAATATGCCAAAACCTCAACAAGTTTGGAATGTGATCCCAGGTAATTGTTTGATATAAATAGAGGACTTGAATGCTAATGAACTGATTTCAGGCAACAGACTTTTATATGAAGAAACAGGTTATAATTGTCACGATATACATGTGACCAAGCCCTACACCAGCTCATAGTCAGTACTTACAGTCTTTATCTTTGTCCATTTTGTTCTTAGGTATGTCAAATTGTTACTTATCAAAATACATTTTGTTCTTAGTGCTACTGATGTGCTGCATTGCAAATTGCTGGTCAAAGCCTTACACTTGGACAAAGATAATAAATTTTCTTTTTTTTTGCCTGCAAGATGTCCAACCAAGAGGATGCAGCAACAACAGACCTGATGAGCAACAGGATTGTGGGCATGATCTTTTAAGCTATGCAGAGCCAGTTGATAGTGCATATGCAGGCTCAGGAGGATGGACTCTTGGTGGTGCTCACCCACATGTTGCACCTTGAACAGGCAGTCCACCAGCTCAAATAGGTGGCGCACAGGCAAGAACAAAGCCATTTACAGCAAGTTCTGCATGTTCTGAGGATCAACTCACCTAAGATATATAATGGGAAATCAAAGCAGCTGGCAGATCAGTTTGCTGAGCAGGTTGAGGCTGCAGCAGAATTTGAAGTCTCCAAGGATGACCAACAGAAGATCATCTGAGCGCAGTTGTACTTGACTGGGTTGGCACATCAGTGGTCATCCATAATCACAATGGGCTCAGAGGACCCAGATATCAATCCTAGGTGTTTCAACTGGGTGGCCTGGCTCACAGATTTCAAGGCAGCATTTTGCACCTGCAACCAGGCTCATGACACATTGAACCATATTGGACAACTACAGCAGGGCTTGAAATTGATAACTGACTACTGCATGGCTTTCTTTGAGTTGAAGTGAAGGCTAGTGTGCATGGATGCTGAGAGTGACTATATCAAAGATTGGTTCTAGAAAGGCCTGAACATAGCAGCAATGGAGGCTCTGGTAAAGACAGACTTTCAAACAGCAGAGGAGGCATGCAACATCCTGTTGTGGCAGGAGAGCAAGTTAGCAGATCTTGCAGCTAAGAAGAAGGGTGCTCTGCATGCTAACTCACCAGCTGTGCCACTGATAAGCTCTGGGTTGTGTCAAAAGGAGTACTGATATAAATATTGGCACAGGCTTGTGAACTAGTGGTTAGTGTGCTCTATGATCTGCCTGGTGCCTGCCCCAAAGCTTAGAGTTTGAATCACTGGACAAGCACTTCTGTATTGTGTTATTATCTTTTTGATTATTTTACCTTACTTTTTTGACCCCAAGGATTCACTGACCTTACTGCTGCACCCTAGTGACCATCATCATTTTGATGATGCTGACAGTTGGTGATTTCATACTTACTTTTTGACATCTTGACATGACAAACAGCTTGATTGATGCCGCTAGGCATTGCCAAGGTCTGATTGACATTTTCCTACATAAAAGATTGTTGGTTGTTGTTTACTTACCAAGTTCCCTGCTTTGGCAACCTTTGGTTGCCAATGGCAACTTCGCTTACAAATTATTATATATACTGTACCTATACACTGCCAATAACAAGTTACCTTCACTCTCCATCTCTTATGCTTGGGCTTCAGAGCTCAATTTAGTTTGTTTTAAGTCTACTCTATGCTAAGGCGCAGGTTTAGTGCTTTGTTTTGCTACTGGAAGTATGCCAGTGTCCTAGTTCAACTACATGCCTTGCACTTACAGCAGGCTTCAAGCACTTAGCAACTATGCTAAGCACCACCCTCATAACTCCTTACCACTGTCCTTTGCTAACTCGTCATCTGGGACCCTGCCCAGTTCTCCTCCACTTAGCAAGCCTGATGCTATTCCTCTTTGCCTAGTGACTGCCTACCCAGACACCATTTGGCACAATTTTGAGTGTCATCACCACCTGCACCTCGTGCTATGGCTTCAGCCCATGTAGACCCTCCTCCTCCATCTGCTAACCTAAATGCAATGAACATTGACTGGGCAAAAGGATTGCCTGCAGTGAAGAAGCATTTCAAGTGTGGTGGTAAGTTGGGGCACCTCATTGCACAGTGCTCATCCTGGGAGGAGTCAATCTAGGTGGCAGTCTGAGAAGCCATAGATACTGCTACAAAGGTTGAAGAACCTGAACCAGGTTTTATGTAGGGTCATCCTGTGAGTTTGCGGCAGGGGCAACCAAGCGGTCTCATGTACTCAATGCACTTAATGGCACTGTTTTGTGTGACCCAGGAGAAGCAAGTGTGACTAAGAGGAGACACCAGGGAGTGCAGGCAGTGGTGATACATGCATGGGCACCAAGGTTTGATCATGCCGCATCAGAACTGCCTGTGACATTGCACATACAGGTGCAGGGTGCAGTTCAAGTCATTGACATGCAGGCTATGGTGGACTCTTATACCAGTTGCTGTCTTGTCAACCAGCACTTTTTTGATGAACAGTGGCTGCCTACAGTGCTGAAGAAACACCCAATGTGGTTGCAGATGATTGATAATTCAGAGATGAAGTCAGGGCTGATCACAAGGGAGGTGTGTTTGTGCATGGTAATAGGGGAGCATAAGGAAACAGTGGTGTTTGATGTGGTGGATATTGGGGATAACAACCTGATCCTAGGTCTTAACTGGCTGCATTGGCACAGTCCGTCTATTGACTGGGATTATTTGACAATTGACTTTACTTTGACCTTCTGTCAGACCTCGTATTTGAGTACAGAGCAAACAGTGGTGGAGCAGGGGCAGTCTGGCTCACAGTCACATGCAGTGTGTGCTGCTAGTGCCACCAGTGTTGGTGTGACCATAGGCATGTCAGGCCTTTGCATGTAAGTTGACATGCATGATGCCAGCACAGACTCAGATCTATCAAGCCATCCCAGCAGAGAAGTTTCATGGGCTGAAGAGAGCACAGACCAGGGTTACATGTTTCTGGCAGGAACAGTGCAGGGAGGTGGTGTGGATTGCATGGGCATGCATCAACAAAGTGATAGAGCATGCAGAAGTGGGAATGGGGATAAGTACAGGGAAGGGGATGTTCTTGAAGCAGAGGTGGGAGATGGAGTCAGTGCAAGGGGTGGATGAACCATGCTTGGTGACTGTGCAGGAGGGGGTGGACCGGAGTTTTTTGCAGGAGGTGGAGGCATAGAAGAGGTATGGGGTGGGGTAAAAGGTGAATGAGATGGTGCAAAAGGAATTTCATGATTTCCTGGACATATTTGACAAGCAGAGGTCGGAGTGATTGCCTGTGCACACTAAGTACAATCTGGGGACTGATTTGGTTGAGAGTGTGGAGGTGCTGCTGCCTAGCAAGTTGTATCAACTGGCCCTGGCTGAACTGTGGGCTCTGCAGGAGTTTATTGATGACAACCTGGCAAAGGGGTATATACAGCAATTGAGCACACCCTGTGGTGCTCCAGTGCTCTATGTGAAGAAGAAAGATGGGGGCCTCCATCTAGTGGTGGACTTCTGAGCAATGAATGCAATAACATGGCCTAATGCCTATCCAATACCATTGACAATGGAAATGTTGGACCATTCAAAAGCAGCAAAGGTGTTTATAATGCTGGACATGAGGTGGAGGTATTATAATGTGTGAATTTGCAATAGTGACAAGTGGAAGACCTCATTTTAGACTTGTTACAGCCATTTCAAGTTTTTGATAATGCAGTTTGGTTTGCCCAATGCTCCAGCAGCCTTTCAGCGAATGGTCGACAACTTGTTCCACAATTTGGTTGATGAGTATGTGGTTCTCTACCTGGACAATATCATTGGACAATATCATCATCTTCTTAGAAGATCCAGTGCAACACAATGGTCATGTTGGAGAAGTCTTATGGCAGGCAGATCTCTTTCTGAAGCCTGAGAAGTGCCGTTTTAGGATAGTGGAGGTTGACTATCTGGGGTTGAAGATATCACCAGGATGTGTGGACATGGACCCTGTGAAGGTCAGTGGCATCAGTGACTGGCCAACACCATGAAATGTATAGCATGTAAACCAATTCTTGGGTTTTTGCAATTTTTCCATTGATTTATGGAGGATTACATGGTGATTGTGAAGCCATTGGAGGATTTGAAGAAGAAGGACTGTGTTTGGCGGTAGGGGATGGTGGAGCAGCATATCATGACCTGCTACTGACCTCCAAGACTTCAACCCCCCAAACCCACCTCCACAACCATCCTGGGCCTGGACCATTACCTGGCCAACCACCTTGGCAACCCCTGGCCATCACCGCCCATCACCACCACCAGCCATTGCCACTTCTAGCATTCCTCTGGCTATCACTACCTGTGACCACCACATTGGCACCAGCTCCAGCCATCCTTGGTGCTTCCCCAACCACAGCTGTCACATCAGCACTGGCGCCAGCAACACCTGGCGCTCCTTCTAGCCCGTGCTGAGACCCCCATCATGCATTACAATCACGCATCACCGCCAGCCCAACCTCTGCATGCCATGCCTGCTTCTGCTCACTTCCTCACTGCCTTGCCACTACATGTCTTTGCGCTCCCAAAGCAAGACCTTCCATGCTGTGCAACATGTCTCAACCTCCACCGCCGCCCTGCACAATTCCTGGGTCTCACCTCAAACCCCGGTGCTGCCACTCATTACCAGGACCTGGGCCTGAACCCCAGAGCTTACCTACCATACAGTATATAAGTCATAGAGTAGCAAGTAGTACTCTAGTCTTAATATTGCCATACTTCTCATCTTGTTTCTTTGTGTTTTGCCTCCGTTTTGTAGTCTCACATGTTCCAGTCTCCGTTTTTTGACTCTGCCTTATTTTGTATCATACTCATCTCATATTGTCTCACTCTCATTGTCTCTATTCATCTTGTACTTGAATTCTATCTCTGCTTTATCTTCTTTTGCCTCAAGCCTCTAAGTTCCCTTTTCCTCCCTCATCTCTCACCTCAGTCTCAACTTGTTCTGCTTTCCTTTTTCCTTATTTTATCTCAGCTCTTTCCTTTTTTGGCTTGTTTGATCTCCACATCTCTTGCCTCTGTCCCTAGGACTTGCTAAGTCCCTGCTCTCACCTCAGCTCTCTATTTATTAATTCCTGGGACTTGCCTGCACATCGGCGCTCACTCATCTCCTCCTCTCACACTCCTAGGACTCATGCCTGCTCTTGACAGTACGCTGCATCTATGAACACCATGCGCTCCACATAAGGTATTTGCCCAGTGGACTGAGCCCCTGTGGTCAGCAGAACCTGACAGAGGTGTAAAGTATGCCAGTGGATTAAGCTGTGGTGCCAATATTCATATGGGCCACTCCAGCCTTTGAAAGTACCTGATGGTCCGTGGCAGCATGTTTCAATGGATTACATTGGGCTGCGTCCAGCCTCACTTGGGTACAATATGATCCAAGTTATTGGCAACAAGTCTACAAAGCATGTGCATTTTTTGAGGGCACATGCTACAGATGATGCTGCCACTATGTGTGATGCCTTCATGGAGTGTGTATAGTGCTTGCATGGCACACCTAAAAAGGTGGTCTTGGACAGAGGACCACATTTTGTTGCTTGTTACATGAAGCACATGTGGAAAAAGGCTGGGTATCAAACCGGTGTTGTCGACAGTGCATGATCCACAATCTGATGGACAGACTGAGTGGGTAAATCAAGAGCTTGAGGTTTACCTACATGCAGTTATTAATTACTACCAAAATAATAGGATGGACTGGTTGCCCTTTGCAGAGCTTGCCTATAACAATCATGTAAGTGCCATGACTGGTATGTCACCCTTTTATGTGGAATATGCTTACAATCCAACATTTTTGGTGGACCTAGTGAACTCTCAAATGGTGGCCCAAGGCTAATGCCCAGTTAGACAAGATTTGTGAAGTACATGATGAGTTTGAGGCATTGCTGAAATTAGCAATGGCACAGATCAAACAATTCTATGATGTGTGGGTTGATGAGGTGCCCAATTATGTGGTAGAAGACCATATTTACCTTGAGCAAGCAGACTTGCACTTGGATTGCCTGAACCATAAGTTGGGTTTCAAGAGGTTTGGTCTATTCCAAGTTACGCAGAAGATTTCAGACATGGTGTATCAGTTGGCCTTGCTGGATGGCTGGTTGATACACAATGTCTTCTATGTATTGTGCTTAGTCCCAGCATGTGAGGACACAATTCTTAGTTGGCAACAGGATCTGCTGCCCCCAGTGCAGATGGAGTCAGATGAAGAGGTCAAGATAGAGTAGATCTTGCATGAGTGGATAACAAGGGGCAGGGTCATGGAGTTTTCAGTCCACTGAAAGGGTTATAATGAGAGCAAGCATGAGTGGTCAAAGGAATACAACATGCCACACATGTTGGAGGCCATTTAAGAGTTTAGAACAGACAAAAAGGTGTGTGGAAAGGATCAGCATAAAAGAGGTGCAAAGCAGACCTGAGCACAAAGATTGGACCTTTTTTTTTGTTTCCCTCTACCTTAACAAGTGGGAGATAGGTGTCACAATATACATGTGACCAAGCCCTACACCAGCTTGTAGTCAGTACTTACAGTCTTTATCTTTATCCATTTTGTTCTTAGGTATATTAAATTGTTACTTATTACTTACTTATCAAAATACATTTTGTTCTTAGTCCTACTGATGCACCACATTGCAAATCGCTGGTCAAAGCCTTACAATAATGCTGAGGAGTTGAAAAGAAGGGTGAAGAAAACAAGGCCAAGTTCAATGCTGAACAGCAACAGCTAGAGACTTTCAATGCTGTCATGGACTCAGTGGACAACAACTTGGACAAGATGATATCCATTCACAGTGCAGGTAGTTGTAGCAAAACCTTTGTTTTCAATACCCTGGCCTCTGCTATTTGTTCTAATGGAGATGTTGCATTATGTGTGACATCATCTAGAATTGCAGCTTTGTTGCTTGAGGGTGGTGGAACTGTTCATTCCAGGTTCAAGATTCCTATACCTGCTTTGGATACTTCTATTGCCAACATCAAGAAAAGCACATTTATCCCAACTTATACTTCACAACAAAGTCATCATCTGAGATGAATTTCCAATGCAACACAAAAATGCCATAGATTCTGTGGATCATACTTTCAAGTTTATCCTAGATAAAGACATACCCTTTGATTGAATTACTATGGTCTTTGGAGGAGAACTTTGTCAGACTCTTCCAGTCATTCCAAGGGGACTCAGATAGCAGATCATTGCTGCTTCACTCAGAGGAAGGCTTTGGGATCAGATTCAAGTTCATTACTTGGTTCAAAATATGAGATTGGAGCAGACTCCTAATAATATTTCTCATGCAGCCTCGTTATTGAATTTTGGTCCTACAAGAAATCTGGGACCTGGAAAAACACTTCGATTTCTTGCATCTATGATCTGTGATGACAACTCTATCACTGGATTAATTTTTTCCACTTATCTTCATATTGATCATCCTCGAAATGATCAGTATTACCTGGACAACCATTCTCTGAGAAGAACTCTGATATATATGATATCAATTTAGAGGTTCTGCAGAGATTTTCAAGGGAAGAAAATATTTTGCAGAGTGCAGACTCTATCCAGTCCAATAATGAGGAGGCAAATGGCCTAGCATTATATCCTATGGAATATCTCAACTCTTTGAAAGCCAGTAGATTGCCTTTGGCTAAATTAGCTTTAAACATTGGTGTTCCTATCATGGTCTTCAGAAATCTAGATCCAACCAAAGGCCTTTGTAATGGAACAAGAATGATTGTCACTCAAATCAGGACCAGAGTGCTCATGTGCTGCCTCATTAGTGGAGATGCAAAGTTTGCAAGTTCTACAGTGTTGATTATCAGGATGAATATCAATGCTTCTGAAGAAACAATACAAATAGAATAACTGCCAATATTGTCTACCAAGAGATTTTATATGATTTACAGTTGTTGTTTATGAAAGTTTGATTATATTGCATACTTGATAGAAATATATAAATAGATATTGTTATTCAATGAAATTTGGAGCTATAACTGAATAAAGTGAAGTTGTAGCAGTGTCTTCAGTCACTCAATGAGATTTGAAGCCATAACTGAATAAAAGGAGGTTATGGCAGAGCCTTGAATCACTCAGGGGGATTTGGAGCCATCACTAAATGAAGTGAGGTTATGGCAGAGCCTGAGTTACTCAGTGGGATTCGAAGCTATACCTCACAAAGTGAGGTATAGTGGAGGCTGAGTGGTGGTGGGCTTGGAGACAAAGTGTCAGAGGACTTCCATTTTTGGTCTACACTGACTTCTCCTCAATTCACTCCCATACACCTCAGCCCACCTTTTGTGCCACTCCCTGGGACCCCCAGGATTTGCTGGGACCCCTGGAGCTTGCTCTAGACTTCTGGAGATCTTCAGAGATGTTTGGAGGTCATTTTTTCTTTGAAAACCCTCCAAAACTTCCCACACTTCCCTTTCAAGCATTATACAACATTAGGTTTAGCTCCAATCATCTATACAGTTGTTCTCATGCCTCCACCGCCCATTGATGCACCGCACTAAGCAGCAGGAATCTTTAGACTTGTTCTCTTTGGATTCCTCTCTGCTAGGTGATTAGTTACCATTGTATCATTGCTATCATTCCTAATATAACTTTGAATTCCCCTCTGCTAGTTGTGTGATTGAGCTGCAACTCTTGTAGGTCACCTTTACACAAAGCCCCCAACAAGATACATGTTCTTGTTCATTTTGACATGGTATGAGAAGGATGGAAGATATGCCTCTTATATAATGAAACTTATAGGTAAAACAAGGAGAAAAGGAGTATTTAAATGAATACAAAAGTCATATATAATGTGATATTATTATCAAGACTAATGACTTTGTAAAGACAGTGTTTGAGTAGGATCATTCAAGTTACTTGAATTGGATGGTCTTCAACCAAAAAAATAACAATAATTTTGAGTATACTGGAATTGAGAAAATAAGATTTACTTGCAGTGATGTTGAGAAAAGCTCTGTGATGTGTTGCTGAGTATGATTCTCTTCAAACATTTTTCGAACTTTTGTACGTGAGTTCAGCCTGTACAAATGACATTGTGCATGAAATAGGATCCAAAACCACAAAAAAGATACAGCCTTGACATACGTTGCCTACAATCAGCATACAAAATGTAATTAGTGGCTCATTTTACATGTCAGGATAAACAATCCAGTCAACTCACCAGCATGGAGTTGACATAAACTAAATTCAGTGAAAAAATGAGTAGGAGAGGAGAACCAAGAAGAATGGCTCATGATCCATACATTTTCCATCAATGATGACAAATGCTGATCATGCTTGCCATGAGCCTCTAATAGTTGGAAATTCTACAAATATTCAAGGACACACCAGCAGAAAGGATGCTTGTGGGAGGAGTTGTGTAATACTAGGAGAGATGAGTACCAAAACAATCAATGATGAAGCATGAAATCAATGTTACATACTGTTATAAGTACACAAATTGCAGTGATGCTTGTCAATAATCCATTGCTTATGCTATATGTTCAATTTATGAGCATGTCACAACAGAACTATGATGTGTGAATCGAATTACCTGAAGATAACTAGATGGTTGATCACATTCTCTGACCTAAGTGACATTCTGTGCAACATTCTTTTGAGCCAAGAATGAGACTCAGCTTACACTTTGAATCCACTGCGCATCCTCCTTAGAAAAAATACAAGACACATGCTAATGGTCATATCACAAATGATAGCCATTATCAAGCTGGTTAGATATGTGACCTTTCTCAGAAATAAGCAAGGTAATTGCAAATGTCCTGTAAAATCAATGTTCTTACACGTGGTACCAGTCTCCTCATAACAAACACTGAGGCATTGCCATATCTATTGAAGAGCTTGAGTGTCTTTCAGACAATGGAATCAATCAAAACAAACTCAGCAATATTTCCCACTAAATGATGTGTGTATTGACCCAAAAATCCTAAATCTAATAGAGTTGACTCACCCAGTCCAGTACCTAATCAAATGTGAGCAGAAAAATGCAGGAATACAAAATTCACTTGCTCAATTGTGCAAGGGAGGTAACCAGCTATGAAAGGACCATTGGCAATTGAGGTACAAACATATGAATAATAGAATACAATAAAGACAACAAGGGGTTTTTGCCACCTATGTCCAACACTGACTGTAGAGGGTAAGTCATTCATCAGATGAGTAACATGGTGCTCACGGCGATACACTCGATAAGCATAGAAGCTATTTTACAATGTTCATGATTTGGACCAGTGGTACTTAATAGTATAAGCTCACCTCTGCACTGTTGATGTAATCATGAGCTTCACAGGTATTATAATCAGAGTTGTGGGACGGCTTAAGTGATAGGGAAACACACAGTGATTGTTACAGAGGCCTGCTTAGAGTGTCAACCACCCACATTGAATTTGATCAAGTTAATTTTACATACTGCAACTCCCCTGAAAGGAAAAGTTAAATAGCAAACACAATCACAGCAGAACTTACCAAGGCATGATGAAGGCTGATAATATGTTTTCGGGCAACTTGCACATGATATAGATATGATATACTCCCTGTACCAAGAACACTGTATATGTTCCCTCCATAAAGCTATATGACTCAAAATTCAATACTGAAAAAATATTATTGGTATAAACTTACAACAACGCTACAACCTGTAGACACCAAATGTGACAATCGATAAAGTAGAGACCCAGAAGGCGGTGACTCACAATCAATTTCAACAAGCAGTTATCATCACGATATGTGCGGAGATAATAGGCCATTTGTGAACACGTAATGCCAAACAGCCTAAATAAAAGGTAGGCAAGAAAAGATCTTGAAGAATATTGCCCGTACATAAAGTTGGTCATGGCAGCTGGATCCCAGAGATTATGAGGGGAAGGTTTAGATCTGGAACAAAAATTGCATACCTGCAAGGTAAGGTCCACCAATAGTCCCCAAATTTATCATTTGTGCCAGTTTTTGACCTAAGTTGTGTTGAGAATTGGTTGAGAACAGTGCTTGTGCGGTCGCATACAACCATCTTCTTTATACAAGCCTGACCATCATTTGATCTCGGTTAGACAGTTCTCATAGTCCAAATCTGAATGTTGATACACGCTGTTATGAGTACTTGTTTTCTCAAAGAAGTCATGTTACGGTCTATTGAATCAGATTCAATATGTTAATCTGTCAATGTCAGTGTTCCAGTTGTATTACAACTTTATGTGTCATTCTCTTTCAGCTCCAAAGTAGAAGTGCAACAGGAACGGCGACACATATTTTGAGTATATACACTTAGAGGGAAAAGGGTGATTTAATATAAATCTAGGTCGATGGATCACCAGTCAATCACATGCCTGCCAGAAGCCAGAGACCACAATTCAAAGCAGAACTTGAGAGTCCAATTAGGATGAGTTGTTCCGACTTATCCTTATTGTTGGACGGGTGGTATGGCTTGGCTCAGTAGCTGCATTATCACGTGATGTTGGGCATAGACGCGTCGACGTGACTCTACATCCTCAGTTGTTCTCTCTCTTCTACGACAGACACTGAGGATGTGAGTTACACTTGTTTTCTTTCTTTTATATACGCAAGACTGATACATTACACGTAGTTGTTTTCTGTCGTGTAGGTATGAAATGATAGTTGTTCTCTCTCTTCTACGACAGACACTGAGGATTTGTTTTCTGTCGTGTAGGCTCTCAGTTTTGGTCTGGCA
>JAGGAQ010000439.1:0-16605 GCA_017657225.1 Termitomyces sp. T69sscA | reverse complement strand
CTTTGCGTCCCTCCTGTTTGAACATTATCCAAGGTTAAGGTTAGCTCCGGTCACCTGTACAGTTGTTCCCACGCCTCCGCCACCCGCTGATGCGCCGCACCAAGCAGTGGGGAATCCTTAGACTTGTTCTCTTTGGATTTCCCTCTGCTAGGTGATTAGTACCATTGTATCATTGATTACCCTGTCTAATACAACTTTGGATTTCTCTCTGCTAGTTGTGTGATTGAGCCGCAACTCCTGGAGGTCGCCCTTACAGACCGCTACCCAGCCAACCACTTTGGCAACCCCCAGCCATCACCGCCCATCACCGCCACCAGTTATCGCCACCACTGGCATCCCCCCAGCCATCACCACCATGACAGCCACATCAGTGCCAGCCTCGGCTATCACATCACCCATGACTGCCACATGAGCGCTGGCCTCGGCTATTTCCAACACTTCCCCAACCACCACCGCCACATCAGTGCTGGTGCTGGCAACACCTGGTGCTCCTACAGCCTATACCAAGACCCCCATCACGCATCATGATTATGCATCACTGTTGACCCAACCTCTGCATGCCATGCCCCGCTTCTGCTCACCTCCTCACCACCTCATTGCTACATGTCTCTGCACTCCCAGAGCAAGACCTCCTGCACTGCATAACATGTCTCAACCTCCACCACTGCCCTGCACAGTCCCCAGGTCTCACCCTGAGCCCCAGTGCTGCAACTCGCCACCAGAACCCAGACCTGAGCCCTGGGGCTTACTTACCACACAGTATATAAGTTGTAGAGTAGCAAGTAGTACTCTAGTCTTGATATTACCATACCTCTCATCTTGTTTCTTCATGTTTCACCTCTGTCTCGTAGTCTCACACGTTCTGGTCTCTATTTTTTGACTTTGCTTCATTGTGTATTGTACTCATTTTGTCTCGTCTCCTACTCATCATCTCTACTTGTCTCTTACTCTAATTCCATCTCTGCTTACTTTCTCCCACCTTCAACCTCTAAGTTCTCTTTTTCCCTTGTGTCTCTTGCCTCAAGTCTTGACTTGTTCTGCTTTCCCTTCCTCTTATCTTATCTCAACTCTTTCCTTCTTTTGGCTTGTTTGACCTCTGCATCTCTCACTTCTATCCCCAGGACTTGCTAAGTCCCCGCACTTACCCCAGCCTCTTTACTTGTTAATTCCTGGCACTCGCTCATACACCAGTGCTCGCTTGTTCCCTTCTCTTGCACCCCTAGGACTTGCGCTGACCCCCAGCACTTATCCTCCACCCCTCCCTGGCACTCACCCCCCAGCCCAGCATTACTGGCAGCCCCTCACTCACACTCTTGGCCCCACTTGAGTCTCCTATGCCTCATGCTCTTGCCAGTATGCTGTGTCTGTAGACACCATGCACATCAGGTAAGGTATTTGCTCAGTGGACTGAGTCCCCATGGTCAGCGGAACTTGACAGACAGAAACACAGAACTATGAGTAAAATATTAAGACTACTGTACCAGAGGCTACATTATGACTTATATATGAGAGGTAGTAGGTAGGCCCCAAGGCACAGATCCAAGCCCTTGTGACAGGTTGCAGTGCTGGGGCTCCTAATGAAGCCCAGGAATTGTGCAAGACCATAGTGTATGTCAGCATAGGTTGTGTGGCACAAAGGAAGCTCATCAAAGGAAGGACATTGCTTTGGAAGCATGGGCAAGTGGGAGGCATGGAATGGCAAAGAGGCAAGGAGTTGAGCAGAGGAGGGGGTGTGGTGCACAGAAGTCAGATCAGGGGTAATGCATTGGTCATGATGCATGATGGGGTGTTTTGTGGAGGCCAGGGGGAGTCTTGGTAGGGGCCAGGGGGAGTTTTGGTAGGGGCCAGGGAAAGCACTGGAGATTGCTGGGGCTAGTGCTGATGTATAATTGGTGAGTGGTGATGGCCAAGGAGATGCCAAAGGCTAGTGCTGATGTGGTGGTGGTGGTGGTGGTGGTGGTGGTGATGGCCAAGGAGGTGCTGGAGGTGGCAGTGATGGGTACTGAAGGTGGTCAGACATGTAGCGGTCTGGATCCAGGATGTTGTGGAGTGGGTGAAGAGGAGGCAGGAGTCTCAAGCCCTGGTACCAGAGGTAGGTGGTAGGTCATGACATTTGCTTCCTCCTGCACCATCTTCATCCAGTCCACAAACTCATTCATGGCTTCATTCTCTGATGGCCAGGCTTGGGGCTCAAAGCCTATGTGTGGGTGACACTTGGTGTCTAGGAAGAAGGGTGACATCTGAGTGGCAGCATGAATGTGGTTGTTGTACTGAAACTCTGCATCTGGGAGTAGCTCATCCTGATGGAGCAGCAGTTTCAACATTTGGTTTAGCATTTGAACAAGCAAATATAGTAGCTAAGGTGCAGCATGCTGACCATGACTATAACAAAAGTAATTAATCAAAAGGAACAATGAAGAAAAGTAGATGAATTAACTTTAAGAAATGTGTGATAGTGCATGCACTCATTGCAACATCTCATCTATGGATCTCATTTTATTGGAGGTTGGCTCAACATGCATCTCATTTGATTGCAATACATTTGAGCTGTTTGTGAATGATACCAGCCCTTTCTAGTTCATGGTGAAGCACAGTGTAATTGGTGGAAACAAAGCAGTTGGTCTCAAGGAGATGAAGAAGTGTGTTGAGAACATAGCAAAAATTCTGGTGCATGAAGTCAAGAAGATAATGAAAATTGTCTTGAATGAGGCAACCAAATCAACTATGCAGGCAACACTTTGGTGGCACCACATCACCAGTTTCATGCCAAAGCTCAAAGAAAAATCTATAAAATGTTTACTTGGAGAGGTGGAAACAGTCAAGAATACATGCAAAGCCAGTCATGCTCATCAAGGTGGATAGAATATGGTGTTTATCTGACCAAGTTACAACATTCCGAATTGATCAACGTTGAGGTGATATGACTACGTGTCGGAGAATAACGTCAATAACTCAAGATCAGGAATGTTTGTCTCACTTTAAATTGTTATCTTATCTACAAAGATGCCATCAAATGGAGACAACTTATCTCCAACTCCAAATAAATTAGTGCTTACTCCAATTATTCGAATATGTCTCATTAGTATACGGATATTCAAAGTCATGTACTTATAGGGTTCGAATATCTTTTGATCTCGAACCAAGATCCATTGATTTACTTCCAACTACGTCAATATATCATGCTGCGTCACTACGCTCGACATGTGCGCGCACTCACTGCTGGATGTTATGAGGCACATCGCGACATCATCAAACTTGATTTTTTCTTCTTTTGTCATTTCGGATGTACATCGTGCCCTTAGCTGTCCTCACGGTGCCTGTCGAGACTCTAAGGGTACCCACTCGCCTATTTTGATCTACCTTTTGAGTACTTATTAGTTCTAAATCTTTGTATTGCTCTATATATAGCTGTCCTCACACTGCGTGTTGAGAGACTCTAAGGTTCGAATACTTTGTATTGCTCTGTATTAAAATTTGCAAAAATTGCCCCGTTCAATGGTTCCAATTCTTGAGAATCCGTGCTGCGGATTGTCCATTATATTGTATGGTTTCGCCCCTGAGTTGATGAAGGTCGGTTTGATTTTGTGGGCCAACAAGATTTTGTGAATGACGCACCTGACCATGCGAACGTAATACCGCTGCAGGTCCGAAAGCTCCTGGCATGAACTACCATCGAGAGGTAAACGATACTCTTCAATAGCAAGAAGCGCAGGTTCGAAGAAGCGCTGCCCCTCTATTTTACGTAACCCAGCAACGGTTTTGCGGTTATACTTGAATCATGAGAGAGTCAGAACACTGCAGAGAAGACGGAGATATGGCATAGGGCTACCGAATCAATGTTCGTTTTGAGCTTCTTTATTCTCTGTGACGGGGGAGTTAAGAACACGCACAGAAGATTGATTATTATTGTAGAAGACCGTGACATACCTCGATGTCTAACGCTCTGCATCCTTGAAGATAAGGATCGGTGGTTTTGACAAGGCGGTCTCTAGGGTCGAGAAAGTCATCAAGTGACGAAATAGGTTCAGTAAGTTTGTCAACAACTATTCCAAGAAGGTTGTCGACAGGACTCGCGCTGGCGAAGGCGGCAAGACCGGCGGCAATGACAACGAGGCTCTTGAAGTGCATGACTGAGTGGATATGGGAACGATGAATTCGCAATGATTCAAAACACAGAATTTTGTCCTCCTTTGATACGGAACAGGCCCGGGCTATAGCACGGGCGGGCAGGCGGCACCGGAGGCATCGGCGGTACCGTACATGCATAGTTTAGGGCTTTTGAAATACCATTGCATTGATATCTTTCATCTCTCTTTGTTCTTGCGATGTCGGATGCAAGGGGATTGAGGTTGTCTTGCCGGATACCCAGCCCAATAGCGTGCATGAAAACAGAGTCCTTGGTCCATACCTCCGAGTCTATCTGCCGCACACGGCGTATGGTTTCAGCCTGTATCTTGATTGACAAACGCACGTACTGTACATGTGGCTTGCCAATGGTATAAACGAATTTCTCCTTGTCCAGCATTTGTGGACTGTTCTGGCTTTGATTGGTAAGCCCGAGGAAGCCAAAAGGAAGAAGAAAAGTATCTAACTCACAGTATTTCTGGCACTTGTCCGTAAACCACGTCTATGTTCTGCGATCGCTGACGTAGGAAAAGTGCTCGAGGTCTCTCTTTGTTCAATGCGATGAAGCTCAAAGGTTGCATGGTGACGTGCGAGAGAATTCTATCTCCGAGCTCTCCACTGTAGTGTCTGTATCTGTGAATTGCTCGAAGCGAATGGGGACGCGTCGATGGGTCACGGGGTCCGGACATGGATCTTGATCGATCAACATGATTGCCTAAAAAGGCAAGCCGGGCATGTGTTTCTGCTAGATCTTTTGACGCCGACATGTCTGACGCGTACTCGTCGCGCTCTGGGTCGAAGACGAAGAAGTGAAGGGTGGGTGGAGGCCGGTTCTCAAAGGGGTGGTATGTGGCTGTGCGGGATGGGCTGGGCACACCGCTGGCCCATTGAAGGACATGGTGACTCGCCTGCTCTGCTGATGGCTTGGGCGCCATGTCGCGCTGAGGGTGGTCAAGTCTGCGGCGCGGTATACGGAAGCAGCGCTGGACGGGATCAAGGTGCTGCAGTGTTTCATCACGTCGTCGTCGACGCCGCCGTCATCTCGTTCCTAGACGACTTCCATGTCTGCATGGTCTTTGAGGTCCTCGGCGAGCATCTGCTGGGCCTGATCAAGCGCCACCAGAACAAGAGTGTGTCCATCCCTCTACGCGTTCCACACTGACCCCGCTCAGAGGGCGTCTTCATCACTGGTTCCCAGCCCCTCCCTTGTCCATCCAGCATGACCTGCTCTTCGTCTTTGCCGACCGCGCCTCCGCCTCCGCCAGCCCAAGCGTAAGCGCAAGCACCTCCCCCAGGGCCCACCCTTCTCACCCAGCAGGCGGCCCCGCGCGGCACCGTCGGGACGACTGGACCACCAGATCTCGTATCTTGTTCCATAAGCTCGATATTTGAAAGCCCAAGATCAATGTTCCAACGACAAACGCCGAGACGGATGTTGGTATTTTTGTTGTATTCGAATCTACTCAACGATTTACTGTCATGTTTTCAATATTATTCTGTTTATTGTGTCGAGCTCAAATGAGCAGACTCCTGTTTCGCTCTCTAAAGTCCAGAGATTCCGGATCAAGTTCGCATGCTAAAGAGAAGTCTCGAGGACGGAGGACTGAGTATCATGAATGACAAGCGTACATATATACTACACGTGTAATGAAGCTGCTCGCCTCGGATGCATAACGCTCACGGTAAATTGACAAATAGCCGTACAATAAATCGCGAAATTGTTGAGCCTCAGGACTCCGAGACTTCCTTATGCCGCAGCCATTGCAGCATCCCAGAATCCTCTTTCAAACCTAGTACATTGCTCCCATACCTTCACCCACTCCGCAAATCGCGCAGGCGATGGCGGGTCGTCTGCCGCTCGAGCTTCAATAAGGTCTAAAAGAATCTTCAGTTATTCCTAAAGAACATTCGAGATGTTGTCGAGCCTTACCGAGTCCAGCTTTCACAAAACTCTGGTATGTATCCCCACCATAATCGTCCATCCAATTCTTGTATGTGTTGCCATCGGTGACAACCCATGAATTAAGAAGTGTTGCTTCCTTCTTGAGCCAAAGACCTACTTCTCCGTACCCAAGAAGACACGCAAGCAGAGCCATCATTAGTTTCGTACTATCTCCTATAAATTGCTGTTTGATAAACAATTCTGGTCCTAGCATTACACTCTGTTGCTCACCCTGCAGACCAATGTCGATGAGATAAGCGCCGTACGAGGTGCAAGCAGCACTCTCGGGCGCATTTTCCAATTCATCTTCGGAAACTCCAAATTCAGCACAGTAAGTCTTATGCGTATTAATTTCGGAGACGATATTGAAAATAACTTGCGCAGCACTTTCGATCGCTTTGAACGACGTGGATTTTGTAGCAAGGAGCCTGCTTGGCATTAGTCGCTTCAGGACAATGGTGAGTTGTAAACTCACCCATATGCACGTGCGTAATACTTGAGGTAGTGATAATCCTGTCTGTGAATCACACAATGTCAGTATGGCGTAGTTATAATGCATCATGTACTGACATCATGAAGTGCACAAAAGCTTTACGTGACAGTGTACCGCGCCCCAGGAGCTTGACGAAGTCATGTTCAACATATCCTTTCCACTCAGACATGGTCCTTTCAATGAGTATTCGCGTCAGTGGGTAGGGGTTGGAGGGCGAAGCCCTGAAGCCGAGTCAGATGAGCGCTAATTCCCCCAGACGGACCATACCGTGGTATTAATCTTGGTGCCACTGCATGGAAATGATTTAGCGGCCCATATCCACGACCTATAGGTTCCGCCATCTGTATCGCGTGATGCGTGTAAACTACGGCATCTTTAACTGCCTCCTTTACTAGAAAATAGGTCGACGAGCCGTGCTCGATGATGATGAGAAGAAGGCTAACGCACGGTCAGACCCACGCGCAAGACAACTCGCTATTGTTGCGCTGAGGGTGCAACCAGTTCCATGTGTGCTCCTGGAATCGATGTGTGGTCTGACAAAGATGAAAGTCCGACCGCTTTCCGAAAGGACATCTACGACAAGCTGCGTGCCACGAGTGCCATTGGTCTGTAGTATCTCCATGTTCTCGGAGAGAAGTCCAGAAAAGATAGCGTCGATGTCCGGAAATTGATCGAGAAGTTTCTTCACATCTTCCATCGACGCAATGACGTGCCCTCCTTTTAAAAGAACTGCGCGGGAGCCACGGCGAAGGAGTTCTCTCGCTGCGACTATCATGTCCTGAAGAGTTCTTATCTCCGAAGGTTGTCCTTTTTGTGATAAAAGAAGCTCGGCCTCGGATTTGTTGGGAGTGATAAGCGTCACAAGGGGAAAAAACTCGTTGATCAGGACTTGTGTTGCGTTGGGATCCAAGAGACTGTGGCCTGAAGTCGACACACATACAGGGTCACATACGATGGGCGGGAGGGTCGATCCAGAAGATTGGGTTGTGAGGGCTTTAACAACCGATCGTATACAGTCTGCATTGTACAACATGCCAGTCTTGATCGCATGCGTCTCAATGTCGCCCAGCACAGAGATGATCTATGACCATGTTGGAGCAATAAATACACATGCTTTCTCTTTGATCTCACCTGCTTCTCAACGAATTCTGGGGGCGTAGGATGGACTCCTTGTACACCTGTAGTGTTTTGTGCTGTCAGCGCAGTTATCACACTTGTGCCATAGCATTGATGTGCAGCTATAGTCTTGAGATCAGCCTATACAAAGTCAAAACTGAGATTTCTGTTTCTGAACTCAGTACTTACCTGGATACCAGCACCACCCGAGGAGTCTGAGCCAGCGATCGTCAATACCGTTCGTACAGCGCTAACCTCAGCAGCACACATGGTAAGATGACGAAGGACCTCATAAGTCAATCATGTCCCTCCATACGATCAATGGGAAAACATTGAACTTCGGCGAATACCGACGTCGAGAGTTAATTGGCAAGACCATGCAAGTATCTGACTTTTATTCTACTGTAAGATATGTAGCTAAGATATTGACAAGATCGTGAAGACTGAAAGATTTGTTTCTACCGTCTGCAACCTCGGACTTCATATTCACCATTGTGACGCATCACTGGACTCCTTGGACGTGAGAACAAGCGTGACCGCGATGAAAGTTGGCTGTGTAACACCTAGTATTGTTACATTGTTTTACAATTAGAGACGAGTTATCCAGTCTGAGAAACGGTGTGCTTCCGTATAGAAGCTCAACCAAGCAAATAAGGAGTTGAGAATAGGATTATGAAACAGTCTCTTTCTAGATGACAAAGGACAGGCATCAGCGACCAAGGACGCGTCTACGCTGTGCGCAGGTTATCTCACCTCGTTCTAGACATGGTCACACTGTCCATATACTTCAAAAAGCGTCTCGAAACACAAAATCAAGAGATAGTGTATATGGCCCCCAGGTCCTGGCTACCAAGCCTCCTCGCTTTTTACTTCAGGTAATGAATCATCAGGCATGGTGTAGAGGACAGTCTTTTCTTCCTCTGCCTCGATTTCAATATCTACTTTCGGTAGAGATCGAGACGTGGAAGCTTCCGAAGCAAGAACAACTGTCTTGCGTGTCCTTGACTTGGAGGGCTTTTGTGCACTGGGACAGAGACCTTTCGTACTCAACTCGCATAGGTCGCACCTTGGACCAACAGGAACACAGACCACCTGAAAAACTCCTTATTTAAAGTTGGTGCGTGAACTGGAGTGAGATACCTGACCAAAACCAACGAGCATATGGTTAATATCTGGATGAAGTTCTGTTGGTAGCCATGATTGTAGATTCAATCTGAAAATATGGACGTTGAGGTTGGGCAACGTTGGCTCGATGATGATAAGTGATTATATTTACCTCGTTTCTTCCGGGTTCTTTGTTGGAGGTTTATGCCAACCAAGCCGATTTGTGATCCTATGGACATGCACATCGACACCGATACCTACGTTCCTGAAATCGATGTCAATTGTTGATATCGACTAGAGTTTTTATCTCCTACAGATTCCACGCAACTTGCAAAGCCAGAAATGCCATTTTCGGACCGACACCTGGCAAAGAGCACAATTCATCGACAGTCTTAGGTACGTCGGAATCAAATTCGTCTCGAAGTTGTTGTGCCGCTTTCTTGATGTACCTTATACATACCGCAAGATCAGTGGACGTCAAAGAGGGTT
Organism: Termitomyces sp. T69sscA; assembly: GCA_017657225.1. Taxonomy (NCBI): domain Eukaryota; kingdom Fungi; phylum Basidiomycota; class Agaricomycetes; order Agaricales; family Lyophyllaceae; genus Termitomyces; species Termitomyces sp. T69sscA. Next base: position 7,336 of record JAGGAQ010000439.1, on the reverse strand, counting down.
ATAATATTCCTTCTTACTCTGTCTTTCGGCGCCAAAAGCCAACCTTGCCTATAGCATCCGAAATTGTCGCGTCATCGGCAGCTATCAGACCATCTACACTCAGGCTACCTCCAAGCGCAGCTCGAAGTTTCGAAACGGCGGCATTGGTTATCTCATCCTTCGTTTGCGATGACAGCATCAAGGAAATAAGGGTAGCAAAGCGTTGGTTCTGAGGAACCAACGAGTCAGTGGATTACAGGATGATGTTGTGTGGTCGCACCTTTGGGTCAGTTTCCTTGGACTGTGCCTGGTCACATCCCATCGTGTCTACAGGTGCCGTTATACGTGATCGCATCTGCTTTATTGTATCATATGTCTCTTTCCATCTTGCTGGCGCAGGATGTGGTACGGCCAGTGATTGTGGAATTGGTTTTGATTTTCGTGGAGACGCGCTTCCTTTTCTTTTGGGAGTAGAACTGGACGGTACAGGAGTATTTTTCCTCTTCTCGTCGAAATCCTCTTCAGTAAGCTGCTCAACTTCTGTCTCTATTTTGATGCGCTTTGACTTTCGCGGTGATGTCGGCATCTCCTCGGACTCGAAGAGTGTTACACCTGCATTATATGGGCTCGCGCGCGCTGTCAGTCGTGTAGTGCGCATAGATATCGTCCTTTTGAGTCCAGACATGGTACCCCGAGAGTCGGTAAATGCAATAAATGTCGTGTTAAGTATGAACCTTGACAGCAGAGATCACGCGGCAATTTCTGAAATTTCTCCGTTTGTCAGCTCGTCCCCGAGGAAATCGAGGAAATTTATTATGGTTAGTTTGCTTAATGTAGCCCTGGTCAGTATGCCGCCCGCTCAGGGACCTACAGTACCTCCCCCTTTCTCCTTCTTTCTCCGACTACAGCAGTTCCTTGTAGGCGACTGAGGATATTCTGCGTGTTCCTTGTTTGAGCTGTCAAGCCTGTTGGGATTAATTGCAGTCCTAACTGTAGTTCATTGACGTTCATTCTTCGCGAGTCCTTCATTGACTCGCAGGAAGCAGTATGCTCGTGCACGTCGTTCCTCCGACCGCAGAAGTGCAGTTGGCTGCCGTTGTATTTTCGATCGTTTTTGAGGACTTGGACGCGGCTGCAACCCCTTCAACATGGACGACACAGCTAAACAATTTGCGACTCGACGAACTCGAAGTTCCTACGTTAGTCCACGCGTTGGACAAGTCTACTGGAATCCTATGTCTCTTGGAAGAAGTCACATTCGACCTTTCAACGAGTACTATTTCATGTCGCTTTGTGGACGGGTCGATGGAGCAATGGGCCCTTGTAGGCGAAAAATGCATTAAAGCGTTGGAGAGAGTCCTACAGGACGTCAATGACTCATCTCTTGCTCTTGAGCGGGAATTGGAGGAAAAGCAACGAGAACGAAGACGCTTCGAGGTGCCTTTACTTCCTCCGCCAACGAAGGCCTCGCGTCATAAAAAGCAACGGTCTTTGCTTATGACCCTAGTCGCGTCCGTAATTCAAGATAAAGTCATGTTTATTGCGCTTAATGTTGAAGTTGCAGGTCTATAATTCCTCTTTCCTCCCCCACAAACTCCCGTCTGCCATCGCCACCACCAACACCCATGAATGAGAGGAAGCCATCTCCGACTATTTCGCCTCGTGATTGTCGCAGGCGAGCTCGTTCTGATCTGGTGGATGCCTTTCGCCTATATGTTTTGAGCGAACTATCCAAACGGTTCCCACGTGGCGGTTACACCACATGGATCATACGAAGTATGGTTCGCAGAGTCACGGAAACTATGCAGAATATCATAAATGAGGCCGATGGCTCAACCGATTCAGAATCTGGTCTTCAAAACCAGAACGACCGGGCCGACTTTTACTGTAATGCCCCAGAATCATCAACCCCGACACAGTCCGTATGCGACGATGACGGCGAAACTATCCTGACAGACACTGACGGAAGCTCGGTCCACACCCCAACGTCTCTCCATGTGCGATGTGCGCCCATTCCTGTGAAGCGCCATAGCTACGTCTCTCGATCGCCTCGACGACTTCTCTCAGAACATAGTTATGCTCTGTATATGCAGCACTCAGCTCTAGTAGGTCGTTTGCGTAAGCTTGCGGTGGTTGACCAAGACCGGCAAGAGCAGGAGGCCGAAGAACTTCGACAGCATTATCGTCTGCTAGAAACTCAGGGCAAACGTCGTGCATGGTTGAATCAAACGCTAACTGGCAGTGTTCGAAACCAGAATGTTGACCTAGGAATGTCGACTGTTTTCAAGAGTTCTTCTTTGGCGCAAAATTCATGGTCAAGTGAAGAGTACGAATATGTGCCGGAAGATCTGTCACAGTCTATCCAGCGGCGGCAAGAGTACGAAGAGTACGATAAAGTCCAACTAAGGACAAAGCGTAGCCAAAGATGTTTGATGACTCCAAAACTTTTCCCTGTCAGCGAGGAGGACGACGAGGATGTCGATGACGCCGTTCTTATTGCACGAGAGTTTGAATTCGACTTCGACTTCGAAGTAGACTTGGAAGCGGGGACACGATGGCCCGATTCTGACGAATCGTTTGATAACGAACTGGATATCGCTTTTCCGGCGTCCTTTGACACCGAGAGACTGCAGCTGCGACCTCGAGTTCGTACCAGCAGCATCCACAAGCCACCCCTTCGTGTACCACTACCAATTGGACCCGAGCCAGAACGACAACCGTCACCACACCTCACGGCGTCATTAATCCAATCTCTGTCTTCTGCTGGACAAATTACAAGTCAAGATGACATTTTAACACCAGTCTACACAGAAGTTGATGTTAACATGAATGTCAACCAAGTGACCATCTCTAGGTATGGCGGATTTGATAAGTCCACAGAGAACGAACTTACTCTTGCAATGGATCTGCCAATAAGTGTCCGTTGCGAAGACCATGGGAACTCGACGAACAAAAGGCGTCTCGGTTTCGATAGCCATCACAGCTGGGTCTCTTCCAGGTCATCACCACCTTCAGGCCTAGAAGATGTCGATGACAGACTTTTGATTCATGGCTAGACTCCTAGTTTTAACAAACATTTTTCCGATTTCTGCAAATCAAGCCCTGCATCTACTAGTAGTAACGAGCGTCTACTTATAGACGTATCATATCTAGACAATCCCTACATCTTCGCCGTAATATTATCGACATTGACCTTCGTATAATTGTTACCAACTCCAGACGTTCTTTCACGACATACTTTACTACTCTTCACATTAATCTTCAGAGTATCGCGCGTCGCTGACGCCAAGGCTCTGCCAGTCATGTGGGGGATTTTGGATCCTTGCCTCGGGGTATTCACAGTCCAGGCTATACAGAGCATTAATCTCAGCCCTCAGGCCTTAATCTCGGCGGATCCGTGCTCACAGCGTCATGACCGAATGTTACTTTTGGGAATTCCTCGCAATATTCATTTTTGGGCGACACGTCGCATACTTGCGTCTTTGTGAGCAGACTGGATAGCCATTTCTCCAAAGGGATTTTTATTGGGGAGCTTGCTCCCCATTTGTACAGGTAGCGACCCAAATTGTAAAAGATTTGTCAGCGAGCGTAGATTTGGGCGTGTTTGGCTTTGTGCGGGGTGTGGGAATTTTGCGGAGTGTGAGAATTTCACTCGGCAGGGGTCTGAGGGCGGAAATTTGGACGTGTTTAGTTTAAAGGACTTTGTGTGGGGTGTAGGAATTTCACTTGGCAGGGGTCTGCCTGCGCATGTCGATGGACATGCACTTCTTGCCAGTGGGGTCATTGTCATGCAAAACACAATAATCATGCTACAAAGAAAGCTTCTGAAGAGGATGCAGATAGACTTGAACCTATTGTTGAGTGATGACTTCCATGACCATCTCGTACGTCATAGTCTGCTCATGCAACATGATTCCTTTTATGGTTACTGCTCATATGTTTTTCTTCTCTTGGCCCAGGTGGCCAGATGATTGTTATTTGCCAGTCTTTATAGCAAACTCTAATTATTTTTCACTACTAATATTTACCTATACACAAACACCACTTTCAGTCAAACAACATCTTTTGTGTGACTGAGGGTGAGTAGTCAATTACATTCTCACATCCTTGCACACAACATTAATTACTCTTTTGTAGACTAAATTACTATATGGATCTACAGGTAATAAATTAGTCAAACAACATCTCTTGTGTGACTGAGGACGAGATTACTGTATTGATCTACACCTATGATCTTGTTGGTTGAAGGTGCATGAGTTATAATCACTCAAAATCTATGGACTTCAAAAGCAGGCAAGTTGAGTGCTCATAGATTTTTGATACATTAATTGAAATATACATTAGGTCCTCCAAATCCTGGATGGCATGGAGTTGATCCTTCATGAATTCCTATTTCATCTGTACTTGCTTTCAGGAGGACAAGTCAGAAAATCAGCTGTCTTGTGAACAGTTTCCTTTGACATTGGCCTGAGCAATCACTATTCACAAGAGTCAGGAACTTACTCTTGAAGAAGTTATGATTGATTTGGGACCCAAGGATTTTTCATCTGGGCTTTCCTTTGTAGCTATATCTTGAGTCAAAAAACTTAGGGGATTGGCTTTCCCATGGCAGCTTCTATGTGGAGAAGAGACAGAATCAATGAAGATGTTGAGAGGATAATATTAAGCATGCAGCATCTAGAGCTACACTAAATATTTATGATATGGACTTCAGTGAATATGTATTCAATGAGTAGCTAGCTATTCCAACAGGATTTAACATTGTGTTGGTTATTGGGATCAGGCAAGCTCTCCATTCTGTAGGTGATGTACTCACATACAAACATAGTTCTTAAGGTAGCTGGCTTACGTGCAGAGCTGGCTAAACCAGCGTGAGATAAGGCAAGCGCTTTTTATGGACTGTCACTATTTTCTTTTTAGTATAATCACTGAGTGGCAGAGTGCGCACTTGAGACTCATTACCAGTCTCACTTGTGCACCCACTATATTTTATTGAATAACATTTGTTGCTGCTTTTTGAAGTTCTATCATGTCTTTTTCACATTCCTCTCATAGTACTGGGTTGCATAATCCTTCCGATTCTTCTCTTACCACTCAAAGTGGAGAACTCAAATCACAAAATATTCCACCTTCTTATCCTGATGAAACCACACTTGCTCAAGACTCCCATGACTACAATATCCTTCCTAATGTGGATATTTGTAGACCCATTACAGACAATTTTGATTTTGAAGGAAGGATCAATTTGCCTGATGGGATCACCAGATTTGAGTTGCCTTTGGCCATCTGTATCCATGAAAATGTTGACATTGAGGGATTCAATAACAATAGTATACTCAAGACAATAGGTGTCAAAAACACTCCTGCACTCAGACTCATTGATATGGACATTGGGCCTCCTCTCAAGCCCCTATATTATTATGCTGACAATGAAGTCTGTGATCTCATATACAGTGAAACTTGATGCACGCTCTTTGCCCCTCTGCCGGCTACATTACTTAGAGAAGTTGTTTCTGGTCAAGCACAGTTGAAGAAAGAGACTGGGGATGAGCTGCAAGTTTCAAGGGATAAGACTAGAGAGGCTGATGGCTCAATCTGTTCAAGGCTCCTTGGGAGCATGGAGATGTCAAATCCTGTTGAACAATCTCTGGGAGAAGCAAGAGAAGTTTTCATCCCTACTGTTTATCTTTTAAATATTCAAAACTGTTATCCTCCTCCACTGAACTTTTTTTACAAACCAGCATATAGATCAGGTGAACAACTCTCCACAGATGATACATACCAAGATTGTCCAACCTGTCAGTGCCAATGATAAGTCTTCAGATAAGGTGCAACTCCTTGACCTTGCAAAGATGATTTTGTCTGTGGGGTAATGATGATACACACTTCTGCTTTAGTCCTTTGCAATTTCTTGAAGCTTCCAAGAATCTTTTGGATGCCTTGAAACTTCTGGCTAGGGTTCTGGATGAATATGACTATGATGAACATGACCATAATGTCTCAAATGAATTTTCATACACTAACCATGCTCTCAAATTTGAAAAGCATCTCAATTTCTACATACAGGTGGAGGATTTTGAGGATTCATGTGCCCTTTAGTATAAATTTGAGCAGGAAGCTTGTTTAGATGTCCTTATAGCTAACATACTCTTTAACTGGCAAAGATACACTTCTATCAATGTCATTCTAGAATCACATTGTGCTATGGTGGAAGACAGGAAAAGGTTCTTTTCCTTACCAGACTTGAACTTCCCAAAGGTTTAACAGCACTCTGACATCAGTTCCATGCGTTGTACTTTATCTAGAGCACCTGTGCTATTTTTTCAAGACAATGTCCCAGCCTGCCTTCTTTGCAGGAAGGGACACAGTTTCACTGAACATCCTGCCAACACTGTCTTGTTTGATGATGGAAAACAATTGTTCTCCAGACTTGTTGGGAACCAACTTGTTGTTGCAAAAACTCCTAAAGGAACACAACCCAAAAAGATCTGTGGTGTCTACAATCTCAACAGACCTTGTGACAATTGGCATGGAGCTGATGCCATCTATGTATGCTCACTCTGTGGAGGTGACCATCCTGCATTTGTGTGATCACAATCATGTCTGTGCATTTCTGATGGACGTTTCTCCACCTGATTCTAAGAGACAATGTCCATTTAAACCTCTCACCTACAATGCCTTTATACACATGATCCATCATTGTCTGCCTCTGTCCTCCTATATTTCTAAATGTTTCTGAAATTTTCAACCATGTCATTCATCCCTACAATGCTTTCACTTTTTCAAATTTCTTGTCAAAACATAATCTTGTCACCTCTTATCCTTTGCTTATCCACAATCTCGAGCATGGCTTTTTTTAGGTACTCTACCTCTTTTAGAGACTTCTGTCATCATCAAGAATCATCCATCCCATTGAAAAGTTTCCTTTGCTTGTCCAAGATTATATTAATACAGAAATATCACTCTCATGCATGTTTGGCCCTTTCTTTTTACATGATGTTGAACAAATTTGTCAGGTTCTGCTGACTATGGGGGCTCAGTCCACTGGGCGAATACCTTATGTGGTGATCACCATGTACACAGACACAGAGCACCGGGAGGGCACGAGGCGTAGGAGACTGAAGCGGGGCGGGGGTGGTGTGTCGAGGAGCGCAGGTAGCGCCAGCGAGTGGGGCGAGTGCCGGGGAGGGTAGAGGACAAGTGCCGGGGGTTGGCGTGAGTCCCAGGAGTACAAGAGGGCAAGACGAGCATGCGCCAATGAGCAAGTGAGTCCTGGGGATTGTCAGGTTCCGCTGACCTCGGGGGCTCAGTCTACTGGGCGAATCCACCTTGCGGCTATCCACCGTGTACAAACACA
>JAGGAQ010000438.1:0-16617 GCA_017657225.1 Termitomyces sp. T69sscA | reverse complement strand
TCTGTATCCTACTTCCAAAATTCCACTGTGAACTCAATTTCATTGAGTTCTTCTGGGGAGCAGTCAAAAAGTATTTGTGCGACCGTTGTGACATGACCTTCGAAACCTTGAAGACAAACATGCCACAAGCTTTGGCATCTGTTCAGGTTGCAACAATCCGAAAGTGGGAGCATCGTATGCACCAGTGGATGGAGGCTTACAGAGAGGGACTGGGTACTCAGGATGCACAAGCAAAGGTAAAAGAGTTCAGTTCCATCAAGTATAAGTCACATCGGCGTGTACCAGAGACAGTTGCGCAGACTTTCGATGTATAATAACAGAATTTCCTTTTTTGGAATTTCCTAATATAGTAACGGCAAAATCGACCCCCGAAAAAAAATGTATCTCCGTCAGTTTTGACAATATCAAAAATCTGTCTTGGGGTTTTGTTCCCCTCACTAAAAGGAGCTTTTTGGCAAGACAGTTAAGAAAAATATCATTTTTTCAAGGAGCAATACTATTTGTTATATTTTGGTGGTGACTAAGTGACCTGCACCATAGAATTCCGGGAATTAGCTGCCCGATCTCACAAGCGATGAGAACATTACCCCGATGTACACACCTACAGGCCCTTCTGGGACCGGATTTTCCTGTCAAGATCTGTCCCGAATGCCCGTATAGCACCTTCCGACATCCTTGCTATCTTTCCCCTGACGGGTAAGATCTTTGTCCCGGGCCAAAGGATCCTCGAATTGCCCCAGCAGGCATTTACAGAGTTTCTGGAATTGAAGCGTTACGACAACATGTGGCACGCTTGGACCGCACCATGTTGATGTACCAGTATTGAACTCTAGATAAGCCTCAAAAAAAATACTGTAATATCCATTATCTGCCAAGATGTTGTATCCATAGTATCTTAAAACTCTGAGCTAGTATATCTATGTATCATTTACACCGTATATATCAACCACGGGAAATTCCTATATAGTAACATACTATACGATATTGAACATCCACATTTTTCCTGAAGTTCTGTAGAGGTTCCAAAATGAAGACATAGAATGGTAAACCAAACAATGCTAAAACATATGCTTATATTATAGAAGTACGAATAAATTAGATTTGAAGACTCAAGACTAGGCTGATCGAGTTGCATCGGGATCCCGGTATATCTGGTTCCAATTTCAGGGAGATGCTAGGCAATGAAAGAAAGCGGCTCACCTTCAGGTCCCAAATATCTCCGATCCTTTTGTCGCTCTCTTTCGGCGCACTACCCTCGAAGGCTTGAATGCCGTCAACGGCTGATTCGAGTTTGAGGCCTTGCTCATTAGCCAGATGCAACAGACAAATGAAGCAGAAACTTGTGCTGATCTCCTCCATCTTCTCTCGAGGGTACGACTTTTGCAAGCCATTTATGACTTGACTGAACTGCCGTGCATCGTGAGGGTCGGTCGCGGGTCGCAACGACTCGTCGACATCCTAGAGCGAGGTGGTTCTCGATGTCTGTATTTGAGTGAATATAGGAACTTCGCGCACCATACTCTCGCCGTCTTCTTTCGAAGGCGGGACTACAATATCCAACCCACGCCAGATGTTGTCCTTTAGTTTCCGGACGTCAACCCTCTTGGCGCGCTTTGAGTAATTCACTGACTCAGGCCTGACACGTCTTGTCTGTCCCTGAGTTGCAGCAAGCAAATCCTGCTCGCCAGCATCATCTTCAGGGATCCCAACACCATCAAAGCCATCATCGAAGCCAGGCCCATCGTCGTAGTCGTCATGGAAGAATTGTGTGTTAAATGGTATACCGCCCTCGTTCACAGCTGTGTTTTTTGAGTTAATTAAGCCTTGGTAGCATGGCAAAGGCTTACTGTCATCGACGCCATCATCTCTACTTCGGCCCGCAGCTTGCTCTGCAGCAGCCTGTGCCCAGAAATCTTCGTCCACCTCACCGTCGCCATTGGAGTTCATTCTCACATGCTGCCCGCGCATTTTTAACTCAAGAAGACAATCAGACTGGATAGGCGCGAAAGAAGGGGAAAGCGTACGACAAATTTGGGTTTTAAAAAGAGGGTAACCAGCTGTTTACTTGAAAAGTGCATGTCGTCAGGGAGCCGGTGGTCGTCCCGCTTTTCTTTCTCTTTCGTCTTCTTCCGGCTCTTCTTTGCAGCTGCGCTGGTACCCGGAAGATTAATACCAACACCTTTGGTGACTGGTGCGAAGAGATCCTTCTGAATCTCTTTCAAGTCCTTGTCGTGGTTTATTGGGGCTAGGAAATCAATCTTAAAGGCCTCTTTCTTTTCCCGGCGTGCCTTGGGCTTGGTCGCTGCCTCAGTGCCTGCGTCCGCTGCAAGAGGATGAAGCAGATGAGGCAGAAGTTGGAATAACTTGATAGGTGCTTACGTCGTCGTATAATTTTTCTCAATTTCCAGTGCTCGGGACCGGCCCAATTCTTCAGTAAGTTTTGGTCGAAGTAATCCATCATATCCCCATCAGCATCAGTCATGGCCATGACAAGCTCACGCTCATTAGGAGCGCGACGTGGGTCAAAGGGCACGAAGGGTCCAGTGTATCTTGTACCATCCTCTGCTGGACCAACAGAACCATTGGAGTTAGTGTCTCCACCATCATCATCTCCGCCTAACATATCCCCATCGTAGGCTCCCTGGACGGCATCATTACCTGCGAAGAAATCTTCTTCATGGGTAGCGCCGATGTCAACGTCCATATGATCCCGGCTACCAGCGTAGTTACCATTATCGTCATCGTCGTCGTGACGTGTGTCATCTGGAAGGAAGGTTGATTGATCAAGACTAAAGGGATCCTTGGAAAAGGCGAAACCATCGAGAGCATGAGATATCGCTTTGTCTTCTAAGACACCCAGATTGGGCAAAAATTGTTCTATAGAACAATCAGCAGAAAGCCTGTAGGGGGTGGGTGGAAGAAAACCTGTACTGACTGCGTAGATACGACAGATCAATTTCAGCTTCAGGTTCTTCGACTACTTCTTCGTCCTCGACCTTCCCCATGGAATCACCAGCATCAAAGACTACTCTCATCCCACCGTCACTTCCCAGCCCCAAACTCAAGTGATTCATCAGCAGACCTTGAGCACCACCTTCGTCAAAGTCCGCGCATGTTTTCCTAAAGAGCGGATCGACGCTGAACTCAAGGTCTGGTTTCTTGCTCTGGAGTTGTGATGCATCTTTAGCGAGCGTTGAGGCAGGGCCACGGGATTTCTTCTTCATCGGGTCCCTCTCTCCTTCACCCTCTTCGTCATCAACATTGTTGTCGGAAGCAAGATTGCTCAGAAGCTTTCCTGTTTCTGTTCCAACACTGTCCACTCGACTTGTCCAAATCTTGACACAGCCGTCGAGTGTACATGATGCGCGTTGAAAATTGATAGAGTTGTCGTCGTTATTCCGCAATAGAGACATGTCATGAAAATAGTCGATAAGAGCGAAATTCCACGAGTTACTCGCATTGATTTTCTGTGAAGACCATGTTCAGACCGAGGCTAGTCGAGAAGAGAATTTCGTACATTGTCTGTCGCCATTTTCATCCACTCCTCAAAGTTGGAGCTCATTACATCTTTGGAAACGTTAATAATCGGGGGAGCCGCGACAGAATTTAACTGTTGTTTCTGCTTCATTGTCCTAGATGTTTCGGGGCCGGCTTGATCAGGATTAGTCTCTGACGAGGACCCCATTATTGTATTCTCGATGACAGTAATTTTCGCGCTCTTTCTTCGCCTACGCTTCTCTGCGGCATCATCGTTGATATTAACTGACCTGTGGGTTGAGCGGCCTGCGTCTGATGGTAAATGGGAATCGTGCTCTGGAATATACGCCTCGCTAAGACGTTTTTTGAGACCTTGCTTGTTTTGTCTGGGAGTATCCTGCCCATTGTCAGAGTCCGTGTCGTCGTCAAAGAGATGTGCATCATCATGGGGTCGGGCTCGACGCGCAGGAGGCATGGCTTCAACAAAGATTGAGTGATTTCACGTGATTTACAACCACGACGCGTAACGACAACGTGATGAGATCCAACATTCTCTCTCTCGTTCAACCGACTATGCTTTCCTCAGGAACTGTCAAGTATTTACATTACAATCATCTCCTCAGATCACTTGGTTGTAAGTCAAACGCAACCATTGTCCACTTTGATCACGATATATGGCATGCCGGTGACCTCAGGTAGGCACCATAATCGAGACATTCAACATAGGCATTTACCTACCAGACGAATAATAACTATTTTATAATTTTCGTCTCATCAAGTTGGCGTCCACAATACATCTATGTCGTCGACCTCAGAATTGAAAGATGCAGATGGGTTTGAGCTCTGAAAATAACTGATACAACGGCGCCACACTGCCTCATGGCTTCGAGGTCATTCATTACGAAGATTGACGTTCGTTAGAAGAAACCACCCTTTCCTTATGTGTCTCACAATTTACAGCCAAATGGCGACTGATCTGAGTCTAGGCACGGACTGGTCTATAACTAGTGGGTACATACCTCTTTCGCAGGCAATCTCCGCTATATGATTGTCTACTAGACCGAGGAGATCATACTCTGACACTGTATAAGTGTTGTATGTAGATGTTCACAAGGGAATGGAAGTCTTGGAAGCCGGATCCTGTTCGGGGATGTGAGCTTTTTTTAAATTCCTGAAAACAGGGGCACAATAACAGCTTTCCGGGCTGTATTGCTTTCGATAAGTTTCAGCTTGAACCCTACAGTCTTGATCTTGAAAATCATCCACAACGTTCCATTCAAGTTTCTTACTAGCAGCAGATGGATCGGGATTTTACACCAGCGCCACCACGTGGTTTGACCCGCGATGGGAGACCACTGACATCAGCTTGTGATTTTCACATTGTCAAGATCCCGCCAAGTGATGCAAATAGTTCTTTCCTTATTTCTAGGTATGTCACGAGAATGAGAATTTCCTTTGATTGTCACAACTGATATTTCTGCCAGCTTAGGGTTTTCTTTGGGTCCGAGAGACAAATGAACCGAAATTCTCCAAACACCATTTTACGCTTCGAGGAAAGTCAGAGCCAAAGCAGTGGTCGGATTTCAATGTGATATACGGAGTTCTACATAGAGTCTCATGAGCAGCCTGTCCGACTTAAGCTCTGTGCGGCCACCACAAGTCAGAAGGCTACCATGCGCTGATATTAGCTGTGAACCATCATACCGTCATACCGCCCCGACGTCTGTCACAGCATGCACAGCTAAAGCGCGTACAATATGTTGTAGGTGTTGAGCTACAGGAGCATATCATTCGCAGGTCACCTAAATTTGTCAACGATTCAACTTTGGGAATTTCAGTTGTTTCCATTTCAAGGTCCGCGAGTCTCTTCAATGTCCAGGCAGCAAAGGGTATATACACAAGTAGGAATTCTCACTACAAAAAAGAGCGTGACAAGAACATGCTCCAAAGAGCAGAAGCCGTCAAGCCTGGCGTCTACTAAGTTATTAATGAGCTATGGATACAGACTGTAAAGCAGGCAGACAACAGAAAGATAATACCAAGTCGTGGAAAAATCGTTAGGTATCAGCAAATCTCAGATAAGAGTATCTTGAGATATGGAATGTTTGGATATAGAATGTTTGGAATGAAGAACAAAAGAAAATTAATTTTAGGGAAATCATAGATAGAAACCTACAAATGAAGTGGTCGGCGTAATCTGAGTTGGGGCTGCCAACTTCCCATTGAGACGTGGTGCATGCTCACGAGATAGAGGTCTTCAAGCTTGATTTCATGGTTTCGTGGCCCAACCTTCCACCGTGGATCAACTTCATCCTCAAGTTGAGCGTTCATACGAGCCTTGACAACCGCTCCATCAGAATTGAATCAATAATTGAAATCATCCTAGACGTACGGAGAGGAAACGTTCGACACATTTGGCAATGTTTTTGGCTAGTTTTGCCTTGGTGATCGGCTGAGGAGGGCTACGGAAATCCTTAGTGGGGATCTGGCGGCTCCAAGGCCGATATCCAGGCCACTGGATCGCTCGATATCAAAATAGATGGTCGCCTAAGAAACAGAGAGGGCTCACTTGAATTCGCACCGATATGCTCGGGCCGCGGCCCTCGAAGACAGGTTCGTCACGTTGCTGCAAGCGACGTACACGCGAGTGCAAGGCATCGATAAGTGAAATCCCACACTCGTTAGGAGAATCCATCCAAAAGTATATGGGTTTTTGAAGTTCGATCTCTTCGACGTACCGACGCCGGTCACTGTTGGTATGGGGCATGTACATCTTTTGAGGGACAAAAGGCCCGGCGTTAGAAATGATAGGGAGCAGAAGAGCTTCTCTAAAGAGTCGAAGTTGCTCTCGATGACCATCAATATTATGCTGAGAAAATATCAAAATAAGTGGCTTTGAAGCCGAGATAACTTACGGGGGGTGCGCCATCGATATGCACGAGGTTCGGGGTCTGCGGAGGCGATAGATGAGATGAACTATAAGGGGAGGGTACCACCTCTGATGATCTTGAACGCCGTGTGGATGTCTCCTGCGTCGGCATATATGAATAATGAATTGACGAATAACTCGAGTCGGCCGCTGAGGGGCCGGTAGAGGTCGATATTGACGAGTCTCCCCACTGCGCATGCTGGGGATGTCGAGATGTGTACACGAATTGATTCCCAACGGGTTGTGGATGAGCTGGGGCCGCACTCATGACAGGAACAGTCGGCCAGTATTCCAGAGGTTGTGCGTCGCTTTCATACTGGTAATTAGCAACGCCGTCAGCGTAGATATTGTTCTCCTCAATGTCTTGTTCATAGTCCTGAACTTGGTTGTTGTCGATCAAATCCTGGGCGTCATAATCACCAAAGCTCGTTACACCGCGTGGTATCGATGCCAACGAATACGTCGGTTGCATCTGCAGGTACTGAGTCGATGGGTTCTGAGGGGACAAGGAGGGGGACAGAACGTAAGGCGGCGGTCTGGATGTTCGTTGAAACAGCCAGGATATATGAAACAGGATAGTTACTCACTGATATGGAGGGGCAGGCATTTTGAAGTAGCGACGGCAAGAATGAGTTAGTCAACAACAGGTAAGCCAGCTCACACCTATTCCCGCACGCTTTTATTGTCGGGAGACATACCAAGACGGGGAAGGTTTATATTTCCCAATTGGAATAAAAGCTGTGGTCATCCGCGCGAATATTTACCGCCAAAAGCGGGAGTGCGTACCTTAGCTTCCGTGGTCATGTCGAAAGCAATCGAACCACACCATCAGTTCGGGGCGCAACTGTGCAGAACAGAATGGAAGCATGACAGCAGTGACGATCACATACAGTTTTTAGTCTACGACACGTGTACCGAACGACCTCTGACAAAAATCGTTGAGGCTGAGTATCCCTGTTTAGGCAAGATCGTGTGGAACACGAAATCAGGAGATGAGTTCCACGTTAATAAACTGACACACAGCCTTTGGAAAGAAGTGACTGAGAGATGTGAACAGAACTGAACCAGTTTTTCTATGGTTGGCAGGGCGCTGAAACAGATCGTGATATCAAGCCGCGGGTGCGTTCGACGTAAAAAGAGAGCAACAGTGATAAACGTTGTTACAGAAATGACCGGAAAATTTGCTGAGTACTGGAATCTAAACAGAGCGTGAACGGTTGTATCAAATCTTCAGGAAGCATTTCAGATGACAATTCATAGTTCGGTGCATTAGCCTTTTCGGGACCAAAGTCACGCGTTTGGAACTGACTTTGCCCAACGATGTCCAGTCTCGCAGGCGCGCTCGACGAGACTCGTTTACCCAGTGTCAATGACATCAAATACCCTCCTGTAGCTGAAGATGCTGACATGGCAGATGCTGAGGAGCAGGCCGAGTTGCAGGACGACGACGAGGGTATGGATGATCTTTTTGGGAACGACGAAACGGTGGAGGTAAAACAAGCACAGTAAGTCCAAAAATTCAACGAGTAATAATCAAACCGGACAACGCAATTAGACGCGCTGCTTCGCCGTCCACTTCAGTGCATGAGTATGAAAGATTGACTTCCCCGGAACGCGAGCGAAGGCAAGCGCTGGAATACGAGGAGGAAGACATACCTCAAGAAATTGCAGTGGAGGTTAAGGAGGCGGAAGTCTCGTTTCCTAATCTACCGGTACCAAGAGGTACTGACGGGGCAGTGAGTAAAGAAATGATCATTTACGTGGAGTCAATTTCAATAACGTGCAGAACTGGGTCATTCGGATGCCGAACTTCGTCAAAGTGGATTCAAAACCTTTTCATCCGGATACATACATGGGCCCCGAACACGACGATGAGGAGCTCGGCGACAACCTCCGAGAAAGAAGCATGTCTATCAAGCTCAAGGTCGAAAACACTGTACGATGGAGATGGACTAAAGATGCGACCGGCATAGATGTAAGTTTCATCCTTACACTTGTCTGTAAAACAGTCCTAATCTACACTCAGCGACGACAATCCAACAGTCGCATAGTACGTTGGTCTGACGGTACTCTGAGTTTAAGACTTGGTAAAGAACTTTTCGACATCAACCAAAGCCTGGACACCTCTGCAACAGTATCTCGTCAATTTCTAGGACCTCAAGCCTCCCAAGCGACGCAGTCTTCCCAGCCTGACGCGCCGGTCAGGTCACAAGGTCTAACCTACCTTGTAGCGCAACATAAACGCTCTCAGGTCCTCCAGGCGGAAGCTGTCATCACGGGTTATATGTCTCTCCGCCCCACCGGTATGCAGTCGGAAACCCACAGAATGCTCGTCCGCGCTGTGGGTCAGAAGCACAATAAAGTTGCGCGGCTTCGAATGGCACCCGATCCAACAATGGATCCTGAACGTGAAAAGATGGAGCTCATGAAACAAAGCAATAAAAAGTCGCGAAAGAAAAATGAATATGATGACATCCTCGGAGGAAAGAAACGAAGGTACTCCCGCAAAACTGCAGGGCGTGACGTTTGGAGTGACGACGAGGACGAGGGTGGAATTTTTGAGGGCACTGATGAAGAAAACGAGGACGGTGCCGGTAGCTCTGCACGCAAATCACAGAAAAAGCATAGTGAAAAATCAGGCGCCGAGGACTATCAAGAAGATGATTTTGTTGTAGCTGACTCTGATGACGAAGCACCTCAAGGTGGTAAGAAGAGGAAAGCTGCGGACGATGATGACGACCCATTGGATAGGATCGAAAAACAAATTGAACGACAACAGGATGCTCAGAAACGAAGGAGGGAGTCTGGGGATGATGACGACGATGATGGTGGCGGACAGGCTGACGTCGACATCGAAAGTGAAGAGGAGGACGAAGAGGAGGAATATCAAGTACGTCGGTCAAGTGGAACACGCAAAAGAGCTGTATTACAAGAAGAGGAAGAGGAGGAATAAAATCGCACTGTTGTGCAACTTCCAACCATTCAATTTTGTGTTGTGATATCCGACTCATTGTGATCATTAATATACCTTTCAGAATTTGTTAGTTCTTGTATCTCACTAGTGAGCGGTTTATGTGGTGCTCAATTGTGCCAGAAAACACTGAAATTTGGGGCATCGTGTCCCTCTATGCTCTATGTAAAAAAAACCCTGGATTGTTTATGGAGTCTGAACTATGTAGGTCAAGAAGGCTCAGTCTCGTCTCGTTCGTGGGGAGGCCGGAATGCTTCAACTATGACTTGGTTTTCCTTGTTATCCTTTAAGAGACAGTGTAGCGCGAAAATAGCATGTTCACGCAGATCTTTATTGAAATCGTTATTTCTTCATGATAGACCTGATGGGAGAAAAGTGACTGACATGGGTTCCTCTCGTCAATGACACACATGTTCATGACAACTGGAATGCCACCACAGGTTCGGACAAGATCCTGCACAGCCTTGACTCCATGGCACAAAATTCCAAGGAGTCGGACGAGGTCACGCTTGAGGTACTGGAATCCAGTTGGGTCCGACGCTGATCCTTGTGTCGGAGTGGATGTTGTTTGAGTATCCTTACTTCCAGAAGGGCTGGAGTAAACCGGTCTGCCAAAATTAATCCGCGGAAGAAAAACATCCAAAAGACCCAGGAGTTCTATGTTTATGACCGATAAAAAACGGACTAATTGTCACTCTGGTCGAAGGGACTTTACCTAACAAACTTTCCACGATTCCACCATCATCAGAACGCGTTTCAAGAAAAAAAGTCTTCCAACTATGTCCTAGGTCCGCATCACGGCTTTCGTCAGCAGTGCCTCCTTCCCTTTCTAACGTTATAGTTATGACGCATTGCGTCACAAGAACAAGGGCCTCGCAGACTTTTGGTAGCATCACATCAAGTTCTATAAACGGCAGAGATTCGGGAGTATTAGAATCCTCAGACGAAATATCGGCGATTGACGGGGAAAGCGAGAAGCGATTCGTCAAACGAAGTGAACGTCGCACGGCTTTGCGTGCATATGCTGATAGGTCTAAAAAGCATTTCGCAAGCATAGGGCTCAACTTTTGGTAGACCTGAATGGTTCGCGGCTCCAAAGTAGGACTCGTCTGGATCGACTGCAAGTAAGAGTCGACGATTTTCAAAAGAGTCGTTTGATGGGGTGTAATGATCTCGTCCGACCTGTGACAACGTTAGATAGATTACCCGGCGGACACGAAGAATTGGGAGAGATACATGGTAAATTTCCCGTAGAGGTCGGGCACTAATCCTTGCTCGATAAGCTGAGACATGATATCGTACCTGATAATTCGACTTTAGACGCCCATAGTATCACAAGACAAAGATAAGAACCATACCCGATGTCGAAAGCCTGGGCCCCAACACTTGATTCTTCCGCTTCATAGAGTTTCAGCATGCCATCGAGCAACGATACGCAGATACGGGCTCCCACCGCTGTCCTGGTGAGCATTGTTCTACAATAGGAAGGTTCGATCATAGCGGTTGGAGATGAGAGAGATATACTGACGACCGCAAGCGGCTTCCATGAATACAGTTAAGGAGCAACATAAAAACAGTAAGCACTGTACGCGGATCAGGAGATGCAAGAAGTCGACTAGCTTGGTTCCAGTGGGTCAAAAAGCACAAGGATTTGAAGCACAAGTTTCTCATACATGAGAACAACCTGATCTTCTGGAAGATTCAGATACGTTTCCCAAAGCTTTGACATAAGCGCTTCATTGGTCGTTACCATGTTAGATATTGCCTGAGTGAGTACGCAAGATACTGAGACAGCTGTAGAACCTAATCAGATCACCACAATCAGAAGGGGAAGTAACTAACTCACACTCAGTGTCTGCTTCCATGGCAGTCCAAGAAGTATGATAGTGGAGCAAGCATCTCATGTCTGGTTCATTTTCACTGTTTGGGAGATCAGGACATGAAGAATGGCAGAATTATGTACCCTTACTATGCTCTGACCTGGTTCTCTGGGACACCAGCAACCAGATTGCGAGTGAACTTAGCAAGACTACCACAGACCATCCGGAGATCTTCATCCTTATTCGAGGATTGATCCGTGTCTTCATCTTCAACGTCCAAAAATGTGAGCTGAGCCCGAGCTAGATCCCTCCAGAGTTTTCGTAAGTCTGTCCATAGCGACGCATGAGAACCAACAGCGGCTCTGTCCGAGAGTGAATCAGCTCCCTGAAAAATGGTGGTACCTGTTCTCACCTCGCTTCCTCGTCCTGAGCGAGGGCTTGCGCAATGTGTTCAAGAGTGCCGATGAATTGAATAATGCTGGCTCTTGAAGTGATGTCAAATTTAGCACAACCAGATCTCCAAGATCCCAGCAGAGCCTGAAATCGTGAATTATCCGACATTGTTTGTCAGGCAGAGACGAAGTACTCGTCCGTCTCTGAGAAAAAGTTTTCCTGCGTGTACGCCGCTAGTAAGAACTAAGGAAACCGTTGATCGACTAGAACTAGTATACCGGACATATGGGGTATCGTTACGTATCTTCTGATACTTCGCATCCACTGCGAATAAACTCATAATCAATATTAATCCGACTCGGAGCTGCTTCAACTTGTTGGACTGTCAGGATATTAGAGTGAGCAAGACTACGTCTACGTCGCGTTCCTGATCTGCCAACACTCATAGTCATCAATGAGCCACGTTGCCCCAGAAAACCTCAACATATCCCTAGAACCCCATCTCTTGGATGCTCTTCGGGACTTGCGGGAGGTCGTGCCCCATGACCTCGATGACATTCTTCGTCAATACACTGCTTTACCACCTCCACAGACAATACCTTACTCCGTTTTACGCTCTCTCTCTCAATGGGCGACAACAACTGGTCGCGAGACTCTCAAATCACATTCCCCCCCCTTGAATCCACACGCATACGCAATGATCGCATTGCTAGCAGGCACAACAACATCACCTGAACGAAATTTTGGAACTTACCTGGCCCCTCAGAACCCCGAAGAGATTGAGGCAGCGAGGTCAGCCGAAAGGAAAAGTATCACAGCCCTTTTGAACGGCCTCCTGAGTGTGTTGGGTTCTGGATTCGCCGTATGGTGGGCTGCGGACAGGTTAGGATGGAAGAATGAATGGGTACCCAACATTTATTGTTCCGTATGCCTTACAACTCAACCCGGTGACAGAGAGTCCTACTTGCGCTGTTCATTTCCATCGTTGTGGCAGTAGCTGAAGCTGTCTTGTACCTCATCTGGGAATCACGAATCTCGCGGTCCAGATCCAAGCGCACCAAACCACGCCGCGTAATCAAACAGCTCGAAAGAGGCAACAACTCTGATAGCACCGTGGCCGGTTTGGAAGAGGAGCTTGCGACAATCAGTACGTCATTGGAGGTGATAGATGTAGGGTTGCGCCGCCGCCAATGACACCTGCTTAAAGGTGACTGTTGGTCAATTGTTCAGTGCCTCAAGCACCACATGTAACGCATGTAATGGCGCCTTCGCATTGACGACAAGTTATGGAAAGATATGTAAAGTCCGCATCAACATTGAAAGATACCACCCTGTCAAGCCCCACACCTCAATCCTTTGCTTCCCCTTTTGCTTGGCAATATCGTTCCTGGTATCAATTCCCTCGCTCGACAACGACGTGATGCCAACTTCACATCCTCCAGCATCTTCAACTACGTCTTTCACATCAACTGTGATGTACGGGAGGGAGTCACGGAAACTCGATAATCTATGACGTGTCGGGTCCGCCAGGAGAGCGAGTGGCACATGGAATGCAGTTGCGACTTCATGCGATGACATCTCACTTCGGAGCGAAAGAAAATCTAGGGATGGCAGCGCGTCATCTTCAGACATGTTTCGTGCGGGATGCACAATTGATTCGGAGTGGACAAAGCCCTGTAATAAACAATAGATTCGATTAATATTATTGTCGTTTGACGGAAGGGCACCATAAACTTGAAATTCACCACAAAAGGCCACACGCACATATCGCCTCGGAAACTGAGTTGGGGTGGTCCAATCTCGCCTAATACATCGACACGATTCGGGGATATTCCCAATTCCTCATGAGTTTCCCTCAAAGCTGCTGTAAGAAATGATTTGTCTGTCTGTTTGATGTTGGAATGAATACAGCAATCGCGAAATCTTCCTTCGGACAAAGACGCACCCTGTCCACGCGGCCACCAGGAAAACTGAAGTCAACGTAGGGTATCTGTTGATGAATCTCAATAATGAGCACTCGTACCAGATTTCCCCTGAATGGGACCGCAAAGAAGCACTCCGCAATTCAAATAGAACGCCCGGCTGACCTCTCACGTTGCAAAAAGGAATCAACACCGCAGCGTTTTTGGGAGCCACAACTAAACTCGACGACTTGTCGACATCCTCCTTTAGGCCTAAGAGCGCGGCCCGAACAATGTTCAATGACCGAAGCGTTAACGGCTTTGTTATAGGAATCAAGGAATGGGAGGCATTGAGAAAGGTGGAGATACGCATAAGCTAGCACAGCCGAGGATATTGTCGAGGGCGAGACTCGTTAAGCCAGGTCTGACGCACGACGCGATGACATTCTTCGAGAACGGAACTCAGCATGGTCTCAGGGTCGTTCTGACCAAACAACTTTTCATTTTGACTTGTGTACATATTTCTTTTACGACAACGACCTTCAACTATACTTAATACAATGAAAAAGACTCAAGCCATACGGGTCCATCTCGGTTAAGCCCTGGCCTTCGGAGGGCGAAACACCAATCATGGACAACGAAAAAAGAAATCATGCGGATCATACAGAAAACCGCCCCAGGGAAGTTGCTGAAGGCCCAAGATGAAAACCAGGGGAAAGTTCAGGACCCGACACCAAAGAAAGTGCATTTGACCTCAGGCCTCAGGCTTCGATTCCTCTCAATATGCCAGCGTGGCGAGG
Source organism: Termitomyces sp. T69sscA (assembly GCA_017657225.1). NCBI lineage: Eukaryota > Fungi > Basidiomycota > Agaricomycetes > Agaricales > Lyophyllaceae > Termitomyces > Termitomyces sp. T69sscA. The sequence goes on along the minus strand of JAGGAQ010000438.1, from coordinate 2,326 downwards.
TCAACTCAATCGTGCCGTTTGTCAAAGATCCAATGAACCAGTTCTACGTGAGCAACAGACTCGACCTTGCACGATATTGCTGTTTAGCATGATGTGCAGGCCGCAAACTCGGCCACCGTGACTTAAGCAGTTGAGTTTCCCAGAATTATGATGCTGTATTCTATTGTACGATTGTCCACACCAGGATGGCCAAAATACCGGCATGGCAATTTACCCGCTGTATCACGCTCCATGTAATGAGCTACTTTGATCACGTATTAACAGGAAAGGAGTTCCATTGAAAACAGCTGTTGGCAAGCAAGGAATAACTCTCTTGTCACGTTCACAATCACCCCAGCGATTACACTCAAGGACGGGGCGCTCCGGCGCGTCGGACGGTCCGTATCGTTATTATTATATGCGCAAAGCTGATTGGGTCAAGAATCTCACGGCGTATTTGCAATAGAACCAAGTTTAAACGACTGACTATATCAGATTGTCTACTTTTGATAACTTCCATCGAGCGATGGATGACGAAAGAAAATAGGGGTAAGGATACTTATTTATTCATGAGATAATTTCCGAGTTGTTCGATGGTACATGTCTGGTCTTCAATTTGGCCTTGGATCCATCTTCACACTGTGCTTGTTCCGGAAGAAACCAGACGTCCTTAGAAATTGAAAAGTGACGAATACGGAACAGGCATTGTAGGAGCGCAAGGTTGATTGTTCCTCCGACAATTTGGCCATAATGATTTTCGACGACATGATTCTGGTCACCGAAAGTTCAATGAACTGTCATATTTTTCTGCTGCTTGAAAAGGTCCTGAGATTCCGCGTATCAATGCCCTAAAAATTACATGTCACTCTTTAGGTAGCTATCAAAATGCTGAATCCTCGTTGAATATGGTCTTGCAGTGCTGTATCTATTACCCTGGTCTAAGTTCAATCCCTGCGATTGATGCATGGCGGTATCAAGAACTCCTCTGTCTTACAAAGCGCTGAAGAGTAGGGTGTCCAAGCTAAACTCTTTATGAACAAGTTTCGCTTGACCCCGGATTTATTCACAGCAATAGCGCCCAACATTCAGAGACGACCGAGTACAGCGAAGATTATGCTAAATTTAGGCGAATCCAAGATATAGCTTGAGAATACGAGCCACGTACGAGATTGCTACACTTGGAACCAAAATAATTGAAAACTTTGGACAACGGATGCTTTATAGGCGAAATTGTCACTTCAGAAGGTGAGGTTTCAGGGCGCCACCGGCGTCAAAGTGCTAGGTGTTGTCAAGTCAACCTTTGTCCGAAAAAAAGTATCGGAAGCCAGGTAAAAGGAATGCAATACCGAAGTTGAGGTTCAGGGCAGAAAAAAAAGTCACATAGAATTAGTCACCTACATTCTAATGGTGATAATTCGGCGCATTGTATCGAACGAATCTTCCATGAGCATCACGTCTTCAGTCCTTTCTGATGCTGGGGCATGGAGATGCTAGTCATTGTCAATGCCGACATCTCATCTCGTATCAAAGAGATGCCGTGCGGAGGCCACCAGACCGTTTCGTGAGCGAATACGGCTACCAGCTAATTATGCACATGTTCCGAATCTGTCGTTGACAATTAAACTTCCGAATATGGTGGCGCACCAAAGATGTGAAAAAATATCACAACATTTGTTCAGGACCTCAGGTATATCGGGCGATTTTTACAGCACTGGCTGTGTTTTTTTACTAACCGTGACGCTGTATCACACCCACATGCCTCTCTTCAACTATTGCAGATGATGATGAAATGTTCTTGACGGTGTCGGCAATGGAAAAAAATGACGAGATTGATTCGATATATGGAAGCTAATGATCCTCCAAACACTTAATTCAGGTGATAAAGGAAATTCTCCGCATGTCATAATCAGTCCAATGGTATAAGCATCAAGCTGACCCATACAAGAAATTGTTGGAATAGCAAACGCGTCTTGGTCAAGTAAATCGGCCCGCATAGCCGACTTCACCGTTTTTTGCGACAGATGTCTTGGTGGCACTTAAGCCACACGAATCAAATGGTTTACCTCAGCCTTCGATTGCCAGAATATTCGGACCCCATGCCAAGTTACATAATGCAAGAAAGTAGCATATGTAGTGTAAGAGTTGTTACTTGGAACCTCAGTTGTTGTTGACGCAACTGAAGTATGATCTGTTTAATATTTGTATTGAGTACGTACTTACACATTTACTACAGAGTTTTCGGAAAAACATGTCCCACGTGCTTTCGCGCGTTTTAAGAAATTCGGAAAATAGAAAAAAATATTGAAAACTCTAAAAAATTCCTGTACGACGAGATCCAGCTTTTTTG